>PVKE010027827.1:0-21420 GCA_004027555.1 Craseonycteris thonglongyai | reverse complement strand
TAATATATGTAATATCTATATAAATATGTAACATTTATATGTTAGATTATATATTTATTATCATCAGGAGTTCTGGTTATAGAGTCACATAGTGACTCAGGCTGACAAACTTTTGCTTTTCTGTAACTGTGCTACATGCTAAATATTTGTGTTGTTTTGCTCTAGACATGCTTAATGTTTCAGTGGCCTGTTGCTTATATCAAATGTACATATATTCTATAATTTTTCATAGCAGCCTCATCATGCATTTGCTATGGATAAGATGATCTTCATCATTAGAAAGCAGGTAATAATTTGCATCTTTCATTCTATATTTGCATTGTTTTCCTACTAAGTAGTCATTATGGTGTTATGGATTTCTCTCTGGATTCATTTATCATGAGCAGATTTTGAAAGTATATTCAATATGCACATTTTTCTCTTTAATTCCTTTCTTTATAAACCAGTGGATTATATATTGTATCATATTTTATTGTCTGAAATAGCTGCTGAACAACAAAATATGTAATTTGCACTCCTGCACCTGAAGATGAAATTTATCTTTTGGGCATAATTTCATCTGAAGTAAAACCCAGAATCTTTTTTTTTTTCTCTTCTCATTATAGACACTCATTATTTTCTTGTAAACAAAGCAGATCTATTTAAAATAGCAATTAAACACCATGTTAGGAGTCAATTCAATTCTATTTTTGGTTATGTTGAATATTGGCCCTAGTTCTGTTTTTCAAATAACCTATAACTATTCCTCATCACTTATCAACTGTGCTTTCTTTCATCATTAACATGAACCTAACATTGGTTATTTATTTGATCCTCCATGAATGTTTAGAGGATGGATAGGAATGTGACTGTTTTTTTAGAAAATATATTTGGTGTTGACATTGTACAATCAACATAGCTTGCATTTACTTTCTCTGCACACAGAAGAGAAAAAAAATAGCAATTCTCAAGGTACTACCAAGTGTCATGCCTTTGTATAATCTACATATGTACATTTTTCTAAGAATTATCATACTATGATTTCTTCTATGTATATGTCAATTATAATAAGCATACTAAAGAGCGAAATGTTTAAACAGACACAGACAGTGGTATTAATAACATGAGAAGGTTGTAGTGGCTTAATATGGTACCAAGAACCAAATTGCCTGAAACTTAATTGACTGAGTCACTTACAAACTATATAAACATGGACAGATTAGTTCATTTCTACATGACTCAGTTTCTTCATTTTCAAAACAGGTATAACAATAAAACCTGTTTTACTAGATGGTCAAATGGCTTAAAGGAGTTAATATAAAGTGCTTAGAGGCACACCTGGTATATATTAATGATGCATATTAGAAGCTATTACTATTAGCTAACATTTATTGTGTGCTAAAGATGTTTCTAAAAGTTTCATGTGGATAACCTTTTTAATTCTCAACTACAAAACTGACTGTTTTTATTCTTATTTTATTGATAGTGACCCAATCCTTTGCTTGAAGTATCATAGAGAGTGTGAGTAAAACCAGGGTTTTCCATTTGGTGGGCTCTAAAGACCCCAACACTCCCTCCCACCTAGTACAGGTTATGGCTAAAAGCAGAATAATAAAACTGATTCTATGTGAAGTCATAAACTAATTCCATGATTCGATAAAATGCTGGTGGAATTTTATTTCCAGACACTGTATTTCATATTAAGCTACTAATGCTAAAAAATTATGGCTTCCTGGAGACCTATTATGAGAATTCAGTCAAGAAGTAGAGATCCTAGAGACATCAGTACATTTATTAACTTGCTAAACATTTAAACTGTGACGTATATGTTCTTAATATGTATTGCAGTCAAGCACCTAAATGTTAAGAGTCAAGGGCCCTTGACAAATCTGAGGAACAATACAGACATTCCCCTAGAAAGGCATACATACATGTACAATTTAGAATATAATTTTAGGCATTTCTGAGCCCCTCTAAAGCCAATCCATTTACTCCAAGTAAAAAGCCCTGACTAATGCACCATGAAAAACACTATCTAGCACCCTTGCCGTACCTTATCTAAAAACTCAATGTGTCAAGACAGATAGTCATAAAAATTTATCTACTGGCAAATAAATGCCAGTAGATAAATTTGTATGTTAGCCCACATCTTTCAGAAATTAAGCCTGAATAAATGCTTTAACCATTTACTAGCTGATTTAAACAAATAAACAAAAACCTATCTTTAATTCCAGCCTTATCATACAGCTCCCTTGGAAGAACATTTCTGTTCTTTTTTTTTTTTTTAAGGCTACTCAAAGGAAGCAACTTAATTTATATGAGTTTTGAAAAACCAGCAAGGCTCACTATTTCCCTTCTGGTTCATTTTGGGATCTCAGTGTGCAACTAACTCCCTCAAGAAATGAGCTACCTTATCCTCCACATGACCCTGGTCAGGGCCTGGTTCCTTTTCTGACTCAGAATCTTATTTCATTTTAATGACGAGTAAGGCTCTATACATTCCAAAGGGCCCTAGCACATTTCTTCAGTATCATGCACAAGTGTTTTCACATATACCAGGCAAAGAATATCTGCCTAGATGTTTTAAGAAAGAAAATGAGTTTAGTTTCTTTTAGGAAAAAAACTGCATAAGTGATTATTACGATTTGTGAAAAAGCATATATTTATCCAATAGGAGACCTCATTCCTATATATGGAATATTTTGTGTAAAAATGAAGATTTTTGAGGATTTTTTTTTAATAAAGGCTAAAGTAGGTCTTAGCTGTCATTGGTTTGTAACTAGCTAACTCTAATGTTTACCAATTAGAAATGCAATAACTATGCAGTTTCTCTGTGCTATAATATTAAAATATATATATGTGTTTATATATATCACATATTTATTTAAATTTAGTGCAGTATTTGTATCTTTGAATATTAGTTATGGAGATTTAAGTTTCTCTTACTTTCATTTTTCTCCATATCATTCAATATGAAAACCTCAAACTTACAGCAAAGATAAAGAATCATTTCTTTATTAATTAAAAATGTTGTTAGGGTTAGGGTTAGGGGGAAAAAAAAAGAGAAAAAAAATGTTTATTGAGTTCCCATTAAATACAAGGCAAAGTAATTGCCTTGAATCCGCTTGAGAAAATATGACACATTATCAAAAGAATCAGAAAATATATTTTTCAGGATGCTGGGATGGTCCAGTGGGTTAAGCGCTCACTTTGCAGCCGAGCCCAAGGATCAAAGCCCGGGCCCGGCCCATACAGACCCATATGCTGAACCGTACTTGCCAGGGACTATGCGGGAGGCTCCCAGCCCCATGCCCACCTGTGGAGTGAAACTATATGGAAAACTAATCCAGTAAACTATGGAGACTGCTCTGGGCCCTCCCCTTTCTCTCTGTCTCTCTCTGTATGTCTCATTCTTGCTGTGAAAAATCAATAAAAATCAACCTTAAAAAAAGAAAAAGAAAATATATTTTTCCTAACTCTAGAGTAACAGAATTCCTGAGGTGGAAGATAGCCATACCTCAGTTAACGTGACTTATGTGCACCAGCATACACACAAACACTGGATGAGAATAACACTCTACCGTTCCACAAAAAGAAATGGAAAACAGCAAAGTTTTTCTGCCTCTGTGGGTGTACTCTAAATAATACTGTTACCACTATGCAGAAATGTGTTTATTTTCAAAATGCCATTAATGTGGAAAATAACCTTGGGACTCCACAAAATAACTGGTAAAGATCAAGTTTATAAGGAACAGAGTAAGACTGCTGGTTATTTGGCATCGTATAGTAGCCTACTAAAATGTTTATGACAATGTTGTAGGCAGATGCTGAAAGAGATGCTGTGTACTTGAAGGGAATGTGTTACATTGGGAACTCTGCAATCATATTTTCTGTGAAAGACTGGGTGAATTTAGAGACTGACATAGTATTCTTTCGTTTTAGCACTGATTCAGTTTAAAGACCCAATTTCCATGGGCTGCTTCATTTGGCATTGACTCCACTTAGGCTGCCTTGGGACCATATCCATTATCATCAACAACCCCACTGTTTCTTTGGTTCGCGAGTATCACTATTGATTTAAATAAGAAATGAAAGAAGTAGGAGAGTCTTCCTTTCAAAACATCCTCAGCACAAAGCCGATTAAATGAGCCTCTTGAATTGTCATGAGATGTAATCTGAGTACTATTCAGACCTCTCAGTGAAGAGCGCATCTTCAGAAAGTTTTTTCCTGTAAAGGAGTGATTTGCCTCAGTTGATGCTGCAGACAAACCTCACCAGTGTCTGCTTTTTGCAGCTCATAATTTTCACTTAAAAATAACTTTTTATTTTTAAAACTTATTGTTTTGTCTGTAGGTGATGTAATTTCAGGCCTCCTAGTATTCCTGTAACCCTTCATGAAATTCCTTTCCAAATTGCTTATTATCATATACATTTACATATAGCAGCCTCTCTGTTAACCAGAACTCAAGTAACCACACTCTCAAGCAATGGGCAAAAATATCTCACCCATTGCTTAAGAGTGTTGTCTGGTTAACGGAGATCCTACTTACATTTTATCCAGCATCTACCAATCCCCATGGGTACCATTTAACTGAGAGTCTACTGTAGTATGCAAGAGAGAAAAAATATTAACATTTTACATTTTTTGTTTAAAAATTCATCACTATTTACAAGTCTACAGTTTTCCAAGAGATGTTTCTAATATATCACTTAAGATGGGTTAGTTAAGTAACAGTGTTTTATCTCAATGCAAGAAATTAGTCTTCTAGGATCTTCATGTCATTTTATTTTCTCTTTTTCCAAATCACTAGAGAATTCTTTAAGTCTCTGAAGATATTCAGGGATAATGACATTTATGAAAGATAAATTGCTGATTGAGGCTGAAGAGCTTTTTTTAGCCCAAAACAATATCTAAAGCTGCCATTTCCTATCATTACCCTGATTTTAAAAAAACATGAGTTGGCCCCTACGGAGGATTCCATCTAGTGGCCTTGGTCATGCACTTGTTCAGTGTAGTTTTAAATGGAAAGATTGATAATACTACTCCTAGGAACATTTGATGGCCATGCAAAATTATAATTTCTCAAGAAACATGAACATTCTTGGAGGAGCCATCGAATAAAATTAAAAAGGCCAAGTGAACTAATAAAAAGCATACATTCTTATATACATATAATTGATGCTTATGACACAATCCATTGATCAATTCATTGTGAATATTTATTTAACACAAAATATATGACAAGTGTTGTGATACTTTACAAAAAATAAGAACCATATCTTTTCGAAAAATTGAGTTTGGTATTAATTGCCAGTAAGTTCCTACTTAAGTAAAGTGGGAAAGCACATACTTTAAATTTAAGCAACTATTTGACAGTTAAAATACTTTTCCCATAATGCCCTTGGCAATGACCCTGAGCACTTATACCAAGTTGAACCATTCACTTAACGTATGTCCAGAGCTTTAAAAAAAAGTACTGTTAACATAAAGCATATCTACCTGCTTTGCTCCTATCTGGGTTTTCTGCTCCCTTTCACTGTTAAGCCAGGAATGTGTGCTGTGTGTATCAATATGTTGTAATCTTTGAACACTGCATGGTGCGTACAGGTACTCAAATAAATGTGATAAAATAAAGCCCCCTGTCCTTTTTAGTATCTATGCAGCTTCACAGCTTTTTGTATTTGTCTTTGGTTTTCTTTATTGGTGACAGAGCATAGTAACTGGGACTTCCTATCTAGAGTCAAAGACCTGCTGAAGTGGGACTCCCACTCTGCCCCTCACTGACTGTGGGATTGTGGGCAAACTCCACAAACCCTCTGTGTTCAGCTTCCCTACCTATAAGGGGCAGATAATAATAGCCCCTCTTCTAGGGGCATGTTATTTTATGGTCTAAAGAGATATCATGTACAAATGTTTGTTTTGTTTTTGTCTGGGAACTGGCACACAAGTCCCCAATAAGTGTAATTTATTATTATTTTGCAGTTTAACATTCCATTTATAGCCTTAAACTACAAGAAATAACTTATATTCACTGTCTAGGTTTCTCTGCCTGATCACCCTCTATCCCTAGAACACCATTGGAAACAAGGTAGATAAGCTTATCTTGAGCCCTTCAAATGAAGACGGAATTAGACATTTTAAGATTTAAGGTTGCAAATTGAAGCATGTGTAAAGCACCTGCTCATTTGGTCTTAGTTGAGTGGAGGGGCCATGGTGACGTAGACTAGGAAATATGTTTGCAGAAGTACAGAACTAAATAACAAAACACACGTGATACTAGACTATCATGACTTACAGAAAGTTACAAAAGAAGCAGAACCTATGAATGCAAGTATTAAAGGCAACTTATTGTAGCTATTTTACAGCAGGGATTAATATAATGTTGGTGACTAACTGTAGAAGAGTGAGTAGATAGAAGCAAAACATTCTGTAAAGGTATCTTTTACCATCTATAAGATGTTTTGGATATTAAGGTTTCACAAATTCAAATGCCTTTATGGACCTCACTTACACATACCATTTTTATTAAAACATATAGGGAAAATCAAGAATTTAATGAGGGCTCTACCCTATCCAAAAACATTTACATTCAATTCAAAAGATATTTAGTTTCAGCCTTAGAAAATCAACATTCACCGCCTCATATATTCTAAGACGAAAAGATAGCAACTGTAAAATGAAAGGAAGAAATGGACTTAAAGAACATCTTAGAGGAAAAATCAGTATAAGCTGATGACTAGCTTTGTAAGGAGAATTAGGATGAAGTATGTGTCAAGGATAATAGCTACTTTCCAAACTTGAAATGCCCGAAAAGGATGAATGTGGAGGAAGAACCATTAGAAGTAGGTCTGTTTTCAGAGTATCTGTTTGGTTTCTTATTTCCTTCTGGTTTATTAATCAAGACATACAATTGAGCCAGAATTTAATTGAGATGGTAGACATACTAAGGGTTGCTATGGGTTTAGATACAGATCACCTCAATAAAGCAAGGGCCACACTAAAATGAGCTGTAATCTTTTTGTTCATGGAGGGTCTTGCCTTCAATTTGTTAAAAAAAAAATACAACATCTGTGAAGCACAATAAAATGAGGCACATTTGCACATTATCATAGTTAGTATGCTAAAGTGGGAACTAATTTTTTTACTAAATAGAAGCTTCTCTAAATTACATACTTACTGCCAGATTAAAAAAAAAAAATTTTTTTAATCTACGCTATTAATCTCAGAGTTACTACTCTGACATCCAGGAATTGTTTATCGCTGAGTTAACATCATATTTTTTCTTCTATAAGGCAGTTTTACTGAAGCTTAACATTTGATGTCATTAAATAAAAGTGATACACACTCATAACAAAATGGAAAAAAAATCTCTGAACTTCATTTTAAGTAAATAGAGCTTACAGCCCCTTAGTGAGATGAATAAGCTTTTTTGCTTTATTGCCTTTTGACAAAGTTGGAGAAACAAATGTGGATTGGCTGATGCAGCAGAAATTTTGCAGTTTAGTAGTTCAAAGATTATTATATTGCACTTGCTAAAATATACACACAACATCTAATATTCTTTTATGAAATTAAGTAGGCCCTGTAATTTTCAATGAAATGCTAAAAGATGCATTTTAATACAAGGGCACTCTTTTCAGAATTACTTTACCTGGCTAAACATCCATGAAGTCATTTTATTCTCTCATAATTTCTTATTATGAAGCTATCTCCTGTATAAAGACACTTTTTCGTACCTAAATCATTCTACGGCACAATAACTTGGTATTCGCATCTACAGTGAAAATTTTAACAAGGAGCACTAGACCATGCCAAATAGGTGTTTAAATGATGTTTACAAGAGTGGCGTTTTTATGTTTATAGGATAATGTTCAGCAAGAAAGCTGAACACAAAACTGTATACACAGGGTGGTGATTTTAGAACACAGCTTCAGATTCTTTCATATTTTTGCCACCAGGAGGGACGGTCTAAGTACCCCGGATGAGCTTGTGACTGCTTCAATTAGCAGAATATGCTGGAAGTAATACCCTGTGACTTGTGAGGCTGGCTCAGAAAAGGCCGTGCTCCTGCCATATCAGAAGGCAGATTACCTTGAGACTGCTGCAATGGAGAAGCCACAGGAAGGCAGGCTGGCTGACAGTCTCAGATGAGTCCAGCCCGTGTCCCAGGCAGGTGAGTAAAGAAGTCATCTTGAGAGTAGACCTTCTAGCTCAAACTGTTCTCGGTCATGGGAGGCTCCCCAGCAGAGGCCCCAGATATAACAGAACATGGAAAATCTGACCCACCTATGTCCTTTCTAAATTTCTATACAAAAAGTTTTTGCACCAAATAGCTGTCTTTCGTGCTACAAACAGCCCATCTCCGCTTTTGAGAACTGAGCTGCATTTGCCAAGATTTTGTAAGCAAATGGTGGCATAGCCATTAAAAAAAATTACAACTCAACCAATTGTACTTGAAAATGTGAATAAATATTCAGTACTCGCTACATCTTAATTATTTTACTACTTCAAGGTAGAGACTACACTGTGAAGTTACTGTTTCCTAGAATTCCTACCACATTTATGTTTCAGTTTAAGTACTAATTTATTCAATTTTATGGTCTTAATCTATTAATATGAAGTATTTTTAAATTCATTATTATGACTGAATCATAATTAGGTTTATAATTTTTTTGCCAATCCATCATCAAAATACTAGTACGTGCAGGTTAGAATATAAAGGGAGGAATTCAGAGGTGGCAGATAGAGAAACAAATAGTGTTTTCTTCTTCTTAAGAGCTCAAATCAACTGGTACCCTGATGAATCAGTATCTTTTTGTGTCTTGTGGATTGTTTTAATAAATACATGTGAAATATTTTTAGTAAAAATTCTTTATATTGTACATCAATTATACCCACTTAAATATCCAAATAACTTCTTATAAATGATTCTAGGACCAATGAAAAAATACTTTACCAAACTAAACCCACATGAAATACAATTTCACTTGAGCTTCTTATGAAATTAATTTTAATGCTGTTAATACAGTCTTCATACTGACAAAATCCATACTGAAGTTAATGAGAAAGGTGTCTCCAAGGAATATCTGAAATTTTTATTCTATTCAAACAGCAGGAATTCAAAGACCATGGCTTTAATACTTTCCCCTTCACCAACCCTTACAAGAAAAATTTTCAAATGTTCAAATATGTTAAAACTAAATCTATATGAAACATTGGGTGGAGAGTTAGGTTAGGTTTCCAACATTAAAAAGAATTCCATGACAAAACTCACTTATTTTCTTTTAACTTTTTTTATAAATAATATGTTTAATTCAAATATTTCTAATTTTATTTTCTTATGTTGTTCTCATCTTACAAATATTGATGTAACACACCTACTGGGGGGAAATTCTGCTTAAAAAACAAGAGAATGGATTTAAAATATTTACTATGACTTTTTGAGAATTCGTTATATAAATGACTTTAAATGCTAACATCAGTGCTTTTATTATTTATTTTCTGTGGAATCATAGAATCTCACCAAGATGTTTCAAAGATCACTCAAAATTTATGATGCAAATTTTATTTCTCAATGTGTAAATGTTTATACCGGTAAGCTTTAATTGAATAAACTAGTATCTCTGAAAACATTGAATGTGTTCAATATTTTATTTTTAAAATAAATAATTATATGTATCAACAATGGTAAAGTATTTGGGATATGCTAAAATATTGCCAAAAAAGACTCTTCATAATCCAGCAGTGATGATGCTATAATACAATGGATGTTTAGCGCTTTGAAAATAACTTGAATACTAGAAATCTAGAGTTTTACTTTATATTTATAATAGGCTTGTAAATTTATAGCCTTTTATTTTTCAATATTTTACTTTTAAAACCATACTACAGAAGAAATGACTATTTATAAAGTAAGAATACCAATACAGTAATGTTCAGTAACATTTGGACATATATCAAACAAATTTGAATCAGAAACGATTAAAGCAATATATCACTCTCACAAAATATCCAAAGTATTATGCTAGGACTTAACACACTATGATGCATGGTTTTGCATAACAGTTCTGTAGTCCCTAAAAATTAAAGCATTATCTTGAAGCAAAACACCATAAACAAGAAGATATGACTTTTTGTATGTTCAACACAAAAATTATGCCCTGAATCTGTACTGAACTCCAAATTCAGATGGCCTCTCTGGTCACCCTAACCAAATTAATTAAGAAATAACACTAACTCTATACAAATTCTTCCAGAAAACTGAAGAAGGGTGAATATTTCTCACCTTATTTTATCAGTCAGAATGTTTTCCTGACAAAGATAGGAAAACATTTCAGTATGAAAATGCATGTAAAAATTAAGACAAAAATTTTTGTAAATACAATTAAAAAATTGCATTTAAAAATAATAATGTGTTATGACTAAGTAGACACCTACAGCTAATGCCTTGTTTAAAGGTGAACATCGTACTTTTCCCTTTAAGTCTGATATAAGGCAAGTAAGTCAATTCTTACCACTTACTAAGTTCAGTGCTAAAATATAAATTTCATTATTAAAGGAAATTTCTCAGTGTTGTGTCCTCAGTACTCAGAACAATTGCTGGTATTTGGCAGTTAATTAATATTCTTGAGTTGAATGTATGAATAATTATTATTGTTAGTTTAGCAAATTGCTATAAAATGCATAATTGGAAGGGTTTAAGAAATAAAAATTGAATTTATTTGAAATAATTATAACTCAATGTAGAGATATGTTTATTCTCTCCATGTGTTTATTTCACATAATATATGTGTAATGATGAATATGAGAAAGATTAATTACCCTTGTAAAATATGATACATAAACAAAAGTAGATAAATGTGCGCTTAAGTTATTAACAAACTACTAAATAAGCAATGATGTCTGATAGCAACAGAAAAAAAATACAAATAATTCACATAAAACCTGTCAAAATGTAGCAGTCATGTCATCTTCGCTAAATTGAGAAACACTAGATGTTTAAAAGATTCCAAAAGCTTTCAAATGTGTTATTTAATGCCACATTTATTTCAGTATTTAGACATGTGCAATCGAGTTGATAATGTATTTTGAAATTGCTACCTTATTCATTCATTTTTTTACTGAAATATTGAGGAAAGCCAAAGTTCTATAATTACTGTTTCAGATAAAACAGTGAAATCACCTTAATCATTTGCCAGCAAAGCTAAATGTGCATCTTATTAAATATGGTTACAGTGCACATGGCTTACTGGTACGTTTCACTAACTAAAATACTGCAGAGGTGTGTTACCACTCTTCTGTAGCAAATACAAATTTCAGCCCATGAATTCAGATGAACAAGAAATACAAATGTATATATCTATAATTTATATTAATGTTATATAAAAAACTCCCACAAATTTCAGAAGTTCTAACCACTTCCCAAAAGGTTGCACTTAATTAATTTGGGGAGAGAATTTCTAATATGAAAGCTTAGGGAATGTGTGGATATTGGAGTATCTTCTGTTTCCAGGTTCCTCTAACCAGCTATTAAGCATCTTCCTGAATACTGCCACTTGGGCCAAATTTGGACCATCTTTCCAAGTCTACTGCTTCCACAGTACTAGAATTTGAGGGGACTTTAAACAGAACACCTTCAAGTCTCAGAGCACCTGTGCAAAGTGGAGCCCAAGTTCCTGGGTTTGATTTCCAAACCCCTGCTATTTGTGTAACCTTGGGCACCGTAATTAGCATGTGTGTGTCTTGAGTTTCCTCCTGTGAAAAATGAAGGCGATGATATGGATTAAAATGTTATTAGAGTGCTTAGAACTCTTTCTGGCAGACAGTAGGTAGCCTATGGATTGTAGTTAAGTATTATCACTGTTATATTTGCTGCATGAATTTGCAACAAAATGAGGCTAGAGAAGAATCAGGAATATGGAGGCCAAAGTACCCCTTTATTATATGGCTTTTTCACTAAAATTGATTTCCGAATAATGAGCATCAGAAAGTCATAGGCTGCATCGGACAACCCTCCCTCCACCCTCCACACCTGTCCTGCAAAACTCACAGCCTGGAAAAGTAGTAAAACATGTGGGCCTCTTGGATGCAGGCACTAGATGACTGAATACACACATCAAGTTCCACCTTCCAAATTTACAAATAAAATCAAGTCACTCCTTTCCTGCAGGGGTACAGGGGCCTTAGTGACATGAAGTCTTGAGAAATAAAAAGCATTGCTATCTCCAACAATTGCTTCCATTGCCCAAACATACCCTGTTTTCATGTTCCAGACCTTGGAAGTTCCACCTTCCAAATTTACAAATAAAATCAAGTCACTCCTTTCCTGCAGGGGTACAGGGGCCTTAGTGACATGAAGTCTTGAGAAATAAAAAGCATTGCTATCTCCAACAATTGCTTCCATTGCCCAAACATACCCTGTTTTCATGTTCCAGACCTGGCCATGCTTTGCCTGTGCCTGAAAATGAGAGATTCTGAATATGTGATGTTGGATGAACACACATGCTTAGATATAGAAAACATCTAGACTTAGTGATGATTCTGATTTAAAACCAACTCTGTATTTAATGGGTATTTTGTATTTGTTTGTTTTGCCTAGAACTATGTAAATTAATGTTATGCAAACAAAGATAAACAGTGGCTTTATTTAACACACACACACAACACTGCTGTTGATTTCAGTGCTTTCAATAAATGATTCTAATTATAATAAATGTTGCAATAATAATAGTGTTTTTTATGGTCTTTGCAGTTATATAATTTTGTTGCCTTTGGTGTGGTGCTGTGTTGCTTATCAAATGGTTCTTGCTTTTGCTCTAGTTGCACTTAGAATAAACTACAGTTTCTTATCACAGACTATACAGTCCCATGTTATCTGGACCCTGATTGACTCTTCAGCCTGTCGTCTATCATTCTTTTCTTTGCACACTCTACCACTGCACTAAGTAGTTAACTACTGACACTACACCCAGGTATTTCTTTTAATCCCATATCATGTGAGGTTTCCTAAAATATTTGGATATTATGTTTGTCCCAGTCATCCTCTGAACTCAGATTCCTCCACTGTCTCAGTTTTATAGATTCCCCATCCCAGGAATGTGCTTCAAAGTGGGGGAAGAGGAAGCGAGAACCATTCAGGTCTTAAAAATCTCTTTGCCTTCTTCTGCATCTCCTCAGGCTTTAGTATGGAGATTCTTGATCACTTCTCAGGGAGAGTAACTGAGACTTTAATCATCCTTCCTTATGACACGAGTCCATCCAGTGTAAGGCTCAAAATGCAAGACTTGACTTCTGGGAAAAATGGATTCTAGGTACATTAGCAAGCAAAGAGAAGGGATGAGGTTTGATAAGAAATTACAGGAAAATAATTGCTAGTATTTCAAAATCCTATCTGCCACATACACGTATCATTACATGATAATGATGGAATTGAATCTTATAGTTTAAAATTGGCATGCAAGGCAAAGTTTGACCTGTTTGAAATAGGGGTGAAATATGAAATACTTAAAAACCTTCATTATATTAAAAACACTTGAAAATAATTTTTCACTACAAAAAATCAAAATTTAAACTGGCCAAGGAAGTTGCTCACTGACTCTTGTCAATTTAAAAACTTACCAATTAAGAAACCTGTGCAGAAAACACTTGTTTCAAAGTTGAGTCCTCTTTCAAAAAGTCAAATCAGTTGATTTAAAAAAAATCCTGTCTTCACAAAGCAAGTGATTTTAAAAGGAGGGTGTAAAAGCTTTTAGCACCTGCTGCTACAGCCCCATCCCTGTCTTGAAAGCCAGCAGCAAAGCTATGCTTCTGCATAAATCAATGACTTTTATATTAAAACTTCGTCAGGTAAAGTGAGATAGAAATTGGAAGGAATTCTATGGATTGTTTTAGAGATTAAGGAATATATTCATTTTATAATGGAGCACAGGGTACTGGTTTTATGGTGGACTACAACACTGTATTTTGTAAATATAAAGTGAAAATGTGTTGCCACTTGAACCACTCAGGAATTAAATAAGAACAGCAGTGAAAAAAAATAACATTTAAACTTTATGACCTTTGTATCAGATACTAATCAAAGTGCAGCATATATTAATTCTTGCCATTCTCACAACAAGGTAGTACTTTTAACTATTTTGCAGAAGAGTAAATACAGCATAGAATAGTTAAGTAAGTTTTCCTACATAATTTTTCCTAAGTCACACAGTAAGTGGTGGAACTAAGATTCGATGACAGACAGCCTAGATCCAGAATATACGAACAGTCTGATCCATAATT
Organism: Craseonycteris thonglongyai; assembly: GCA_004027555.1. Classification (NCBI taxonomy): domain Eukaryota; kingdom Metazoa; phylum Chordata; class Mammalia; order Chiroptera; family Craseonycteridae; genus Craseonycteris; species Craseonycteris thonglongyai. Next base: position 7,163 of record PVKE010027827.1, on the reverse strand, counting down.
AAAATATTATTTTGTTAAGTAAAAATTATAGCACTTTCAGAATTTATTTTCTACCAAAAAATTAAAGCAGAAAAACTATTTACAGTTTCTTTGGGAGTTTATGTTTCATATACCTTTGTAAAAAAATTTTTTTGCCAATTTGTTAATGCTCAGTAAATCATGTACACTAAGTTCCAACACTGAAGTTTTTATTCCATAATGTGGTTGAATCCCTTTGATCCCCATTCATTTCACATTTCAATTTATAAAATATGAATAGATATTTTAAAGAAAATAAGTTTGAAAATGAACAAAAGGAATTCTTTTTAAAAAATTGTTTGGCCACCTCCAGTAGACTTTGTTTATTTATAAAATATAGGGGGAAAAAGTAGTTGGAAATTAACAATCAGGGGCAGCTACAATTCTAGAGATTCCAAGTAGAAATGAACACTTTCCAAGTCACTATATTCACCCAACTTTGGTAGAGGATCATCACCCTAGCAGGGTGGGTGTATCGCCTATTGATGCTATAACAAACTACCCCAAATGGAATGACTTAAAACAACACAAATTTATTCCTTTACAGATCTGGCAATCAGAAATTAAAATTGAATCTATCAGCCAAACTGCATCCCCTCTGGAGGATATAAGGGAAAATATATTTGCTTGCAGTTCCATTGTATAGAAGCTACCTGAATTCCTTGGCTGGCAGCCCCTTCCTCTGTCTTTAAAGACAATAGCATAGCATCTTCCCATCTTACTCTACTGCTGCTTCCATCCTCACATTACCTTTTCCTCTCTGTTTCTAATTCTCCTGCCTTCCTCTTAAAAGGACCCCTAAGATTACATTGAGCTCACCTGGATAATCCAGGACACTCCCCATCTCAAAAGCCCAAATGTAATTACTTCTGCAAAGTCCATTACCATTCAAGGTAGCATTCACAGAATCCAAGGATTGAGAGTTTTTTGTCCTTGGGGGTGGAGCCATTATTCAGTGGGGAAGAAGAAACAATGTTTAGTAATTTTTACTTGGGAGATCTTTGCACTGAAACTTGGAAAACGTTTAGTTGTCGAAATTTCTGGACCATCATTTCTAATTATGTTTTAGATCACAGAATCTTCAACACTGAAAGTAACTTAGAGATGAAGTATCTCATTTTTTGAGACAAAATGCTGAAGCCTCTAGAAATTGTATCTTATCAAATATTAAATTGTTATCACATGCCATAGATCCAATTCTTGCTCTCCTGATTTTCAGCTAACTCTCTGGTCTTGCTCATTATGCTAAGAAAAATGTTTATCTCAGATATTGTTTATCTCTGCTGTATTTTTCTCTGTCCAAATAATTATAATAATGAAAACACTTTATTCACAAACAGAGAAGTAATAGTCATACTTCAGAAAATTTTAGAACTACTGTTAGAATTCAGGTGTCTGGATAAGAAACTGATCATATCACTGATTTTTGGCATAGTAACTACGTACAGGTAGCCCTGGCATGGAAACTTATTTACTCTCATTGTTCTATCATTCTGGCTATCAGCTCCTGGAAGAATTTTCAGTCCTTCCCTATGTCTTTGAAGTGTGTAACTGCTAATAAAACTGTAAAGATTTTCCTTTTTGAAAACAAAACTACAATATCTGATTCATGAATAAGGATTTAATAATTATCCAAATTATTATATAAGTATTCTTGCATAAATGTCTAAAAACTACCTAAATAAAATGTGATAATTATCAAAGATTTCACATACAATTAGTGTAACATTTTAATAAGCAACCATTGCATAGCATAAATAACACATTTTGAATCAACCTCAGGCTCTTTGAAAGCAAGAAGAACTTTTGCATTCTTTCATGTTCATATTTTTATCCAGACTCAGATGATTGTACATACTATGTAATTTCACTTTCCAGACCACATATTTACTGTGTAATGTAACTATACAACATCACTAGAACAAAAGTATTTATTTGATTCTGATTATAAGCATCTTTTCTTAGAAAAAGAAGCTTGAATTTGAACATGGATTTTGATGAAGACTGACCTATAAAACCAATAAACTTACCTATATTTTAAGGTACTAGTTTTGATGGATTTTTATGTGTTATAGTATGGAATAGTAGTAATAAAGAATATTGTTATTATAACATTAGAATTAAGTGATTAACAATACCAATATTTAAAATATATGTATATATATTCCCTGAAGTTCTTAAGGTCCAATGACTGTCACTGCATACTATTAGTTAAATATGGATATTACCCCTTTCTTTTTTTAAGATTTGTTTTATTGTTTGAGAGAAGGTGAGCGAGACAGAGAGAAGTTGGGAGTGCCCAGAGCAGGCTCCACAGTTGCACATCATTAGATTTTGGACATAGTTTCATTCCACACAGGTGGATGTGGGGCTGCGCAGGGCAAACCTAACTGGGGGCCTCCCTCACGGGAGGTGAGAACCTTTGCCGCCACCCTGGCAGACACCAGGTGCTCCACAGTTCAGCATGTGGGTTTGTTTGCACAGGTCAGGGTCCGGATTTGATTCCTGGACTTCAGAGTTGCAAGTCAAGCATTCAACCTGTTGAGCTATCCCAGCATTCCTGGGTATTTTCCCTTTCAACCTGCAGACGTGGAAACCGAGATTCAAAGTAAGTGTAATTTTCCTGAGCTCAAGTACAGGTTTTCAAAAGGTAGGATTGAAAATACTTCCTACGTCACCTGCCAATCTTCAATAGGAGAGTTAATAATCATAAATCTAAAGTCACTTTGAAACTTCAGTGAAACAGTTATTTTTTCTGAGATGGACACATGCAAAACTTTATATTTGATAATATGTATTTTGGCTTATTGAGTATATATTAATTACATGTACAACATACTTTTTGAATTGTTAAATTAAAAATCATGACTGAGGTAATTTCTAGTGTATTGCAACTATATTAGAGTTCACATCTTCCTATAGGCATCTGTTTTGTTCTTCTCTTGCTGATCAACAAGATGTTTCAAAATGTGGATTCCTGATTAATGATCTTGTTAATAAACTAATCTAAATGCATGCTTCTGGGCATCTCCAAAAGAAAAGGTTTTAAGAAAGTTAGCAGAAGAGAAAAGCATTCATGAATAATGCATGTATTTGTTCACTTCTATCTTCCTTTCTTTTGCTTGTAATGATGTTTTGATAGTTGTAAATAGCAGGAATTTGTGGATGAAAGATATTGCCTACCTTGAAGGTATTTTACCATTCCAGAAATTTGACATACCATTAAAATCACCCCAATACCAAATCAGTAAATGCTGCTTAACCTTAAGTTGTGAAATGGTAATAATTACATAGTAGCTTTACTAGAGATGATAAACAGTTTGCAAAATTGTGAGTGCATTAAGATTTTTTGTGGTAACACATTCCAGTAAGACATACGGGATTTATGGGAAGTAGATTTTAGAGAAACATTACCTCTTAATGAGGGACATAACATTTGTCAAAATGTACATGCTTGATGTGAGCCTTACAAGAATTCAGCCAATTTTCATTTTGCAGTTTGCCCAACAATCTTCAGATTTTGACTGACTCCTTCCTTTTGGAAAAATAGTACCTATCAACACCCGAGATCCTGGCAATATGCTAGGCATTTTGTAAGTATTAGCTCTGTACCCATATAAAAATCATGTTATTTCCAGAAATACACTACAGAATAATGATGATGATGATGACCACTAACATTTTATATTAATATAGATTTCTTAAAGCCAATTCAAAAACCAGTCTGTACCATGAATTCATTTTAATCTAAAAACAATAATTTACTGCCATAAATTAGCCATTGTGTCTAGTCTGTGGTGAGGAATCAAAGCCTAAAGAAGTCACTTTCTTCCAAGAAAACACACACACACACACACACAAAATCATGTTGGAGCCATGTCTCTGACTAGACTCACCCTTCTTGTATTTATCATCTGTTTACTTCCTACTCACTACATTTGATATCTAATGATATATCACAAATTATAAAATTAGCTACCTCACTGGATCAGAATTCCAGGCATAGCTTAGTTGGGCCTATGCTTCAGAATTTCTTGCATGCCTGCACTCACAATGCCAGACTTCCCATCCCAGATCATGCCTAGGAAAGTTGGCATCCAAGCTTGTGTGGTTGGCAAGTTTTAATTTCTTATAGTTCATAGAACTTAAGACTCCAGTTTCTTGCTGGTTGTTAGCCAGAAACCACTCTCATTTCCTTTCCATGTGAACCTCTTTGTACAGCAGCTCAAAACATGGCAGTTTGCTTCAACATAGCTCAAGAGATACTAGCAAAACCATTTTTTATAAGCTTGTGTAACTTACTCATGTAAGTGAGATCCCATCACTGTTGTATTTCTCTTGGATAGATGCAAGTCACAGGTTCTATGAACACTCAAGGGGAGTGGAGTACACAGAGTTGAGTGATATGGAGATAACTGGGGGTCACCTTCAGAGTTTGTGACTACAGCATCCTTAGAAGTACTTCAGGTTATAATTTCCATGACACTACTGTTTTCTACACTATTAGGATAGGACCTGTCACGCACGGAGATGCAATCGATATTGCTGACTAAATTGATGAAAGAATAATTCATAGTTAGAACTAAAATTCACCACTGATCTTCTACTCCATCTTCTTCATTCTTATTCACCTGCAAGCCCTAGAAATAAATCTTACAAACTCAACATGTGCACTTCCTTATTGTCATCAATTCTGCCTTCTTTTTGTTTCCATAACCACAATTTCTTACCAGCTAAGATCATTCTCCAAGGCCTAAATTTCAGGAGAAGTATTCTAAACTTTCTAAAGATTTTTTTGTCATTAAATAAACTATTTTTGGTATATTTTAAAAATATTGTTTCCAGTGCTAGCTTTGGCAGTACATATACTAAAAATATTGTTTCTGGTGTTAATTTATGCTTAAATGATTTCATAAGAGACAAGTAGAATATTTTTACTTAAAACAAGCAATATAAAAAAATAAAACGTTGAATTATCTTCATCAAAAATCAGAGTTTATTGTGTGCTATTTCTCACCTATTAGAGACAGAAGATTTATGCAGAGTGGTTGACACAGAAACAAGAAAAAATAGGGTTTTGCTAACTTAAAGTTATTCTGGCTACTAGGTAAACATGTATTGATTAGACATGTATTCAAAGGTCATTGGAGTGACAGGGAAATTTATCAGATAATAGCACTTTCTCTCGATTATTGCATTAAATGTAGAATCTGATAAATGTTTAGCCAATAAATTTCTTTTCCTCTTTTCAGAAACCTGGAAACAGAACTAATTGATCTCCATTGGCCCTTTGAAAGAAGACATCAAGTAAAGCTGGAGTTAAGGCTTTGATGATTAGACCATGGATGAGTGGCGTCCACTTTGTAAACGTAAGGGAAAGAAACAAAGAACAGAGCAGATTTGCAGAGACCACATGTCCTCTGGGGTGGAAATTCTGAAAACTGCATCCACATTGGCTCTTAAGAGGTTTCCAGTACTTCCATTTAGGCCAGTGCAAGGTGTAAAGTTCTATAACAAAGTCTGATAACCTTTCTAACGTTTTCCCTTTCATGGTAAACCAATCCAAGTAATCTTTCGCAGGCAACCACATAAACCCTGAAAATGTAACCAATGGTAATATAAATTCAACTTCCGATGAGAGAACCCCAAGAGCCTTTGGACTCAATCAAATAAATGCACTCCATTCTGGTTCTTTGGAAACGCTTACCAGCCCTGGCCACCCTGTGCTCCACTCAAGCCACAGTCATTGAGGTCCTTCCCCAGCAAATGTGACATTTGTCCAGCTTCCATCAGGGCCAGAACCTGTGACCATTAACTGGGGGAAACCACCACTAGTCTTTATGCAGAAGGCAGAGTATCTGGCATGTGGGACACCTGAACAGTAATTAACACAATACACCTACAAAGTGAGGGCTGTCTCTTATTCTGTATAGTTAGTTACAGGATACTCTAACTCTACATTTCCACAGGCCACTGCCCAGGTCTGGAGACCAGATTTCTTATTTCCTGTACACTTCTCTGAGTTCCCCCTATGAAAGCACTGATAATAAAAAATACACAAGGCAGGCAGAGACTATTACGAAATCTTCTCATGTATTAACTCACTTAATCCTTATAAAAATTCTGCAAACCATAGGAAGATTAGTCATTGGCTTACCATCAAACAGCTATTCAAAGTAGGATTCAAACCCTGAAATGCAGTCAGTTCTCTTAGCCACCCTATTATCAATAGGAGATATAATAAGCTGGGACAGGGCAGGGACTTCCTTCTACCTTTGAAAACTGTGCTATGTTTAGGCTCTGTTAAAGTCCAGTTCTTGAAGCAATGCATTTCTTTGGATCTCAGTATCTGTGCTAAAACCACTCTCTGCACAACGCTGTGGGGAAATGAGCACTTCAAGCCAAGTGCCTCCATGGTAGAGACTGAGAAGCATCAGTTTCCACAGCTCACTGTTGCTATTTTTTCTTATACACAGCACCATGTTCAGAGGCTTTTCTTTCGATTGTTAGTGTAAGTCCTTACATGAGGTCCTTTACCTCTGTACACTTTACACTTCATTAGTACAAAAAAGAAAACAAAGCTGATCATCACCTTTTCAGGACAAATTAAATGGCATGGGATATATAAAATGTAATTTTGAAAAATACAGTTTTTTTGCCACCCATGTTCCACATTCTTTGTTAAAATATATCAATGAAAACATATGCAAGCATTTGTCCCACAGTGTATCTCATACATGGCCCACTGCTGAGGAAAAGTTCTGTTGTCACTATTTACAGTAGTGGCTTCAGGACACTTTGCCAGTGAACTAGCAGACCGCTGCCGTCAACATCCACTTTCATTCTCATTTCTCTTCTACATGTTTTTCTTTCCCACTTGAAAATGAAAATAGATCATTATATTTTATCACAGCCTGATTCTTCCTCACCTTTGAACTTGGCAACTCAGGTTTCTTCTGGAGATATGGATTCTGCAAAGGGCCGTTTTATTATTGTCTTGGGTAAGCAAAAATTAGGGAGATAATCAAAGGTCATGGTGAAAGCTGTGCTGAATTACTTTCCCAGACTCCCAGAACAAAAGCAAACAGGTTCGTACCAATGGATCTGTGGAATCAGACTGCCTGCGTTCAAGAAAGACTGTCTTG
>PVKE010027826.1:0-21298 GCA_004027555.1 Craseonycteris thonglongyai | reverse complement strand
TAGCCACTTATCAAAGTACACTAGAGGCCACTGTCTTCGCAGCTCCTCTCCCCTAGCCAAAGGTCCTAAGAGGCGAGCGCTGTGAAGCCTGGTGTTCTCTGTGGTGCCCGCTGTGACTTTTAAGTTCTCCTAGTTTTAGGTTCATGAAACTAGAAATGTCACCCTTGCTTGATTTTTCATCAGCCAAGTAAATGCCCTGCTTCCTGTCCTTTGCACCTCTTTGCGTGAACAGAATATGCATTATTAAAGCAAAAATAAATAAAAGGAAAATGCAAATGAAAAAAAAAAAAAAAATAGGCACATAATTCTCCCTCAATCCACCATGTTAACTACTCCTCACTCTTCCCAAGCCCCTCCAGAAAATTCACACAGCCCAGCCCTCCCCTCAGACCTGCCTCCCACAGTGCACACAGCTTTGACTTTCCCACATGCCCCATTAAGCTCTTGAAGTACCCGATGGCTATATCCAGAGAAAGTAAAAACTTATGATTTAAATATTTACTCAGCTAGATGCTGTTTAGGTGTCATTTTAGCAGAGACCGCTTACAGACAAGAGTGAAGCCTCACTGCTGTATTTCCATCCCTGAGAAAAGACCCTCAGCGATGAACTGACTACTGATACCACAAAGGGCCCAAAAGCTCTGCAGCGAGGAAGGGCAGCACCTGGCCAGCTGCTGAGAGGGGCCTGAAGAAGGGGGAGATACGGTCCACCCTACACAAACTTACACTTTAGTCAGCAAGCCAAGACGAAGTACATGACACCATCAGTGCACAGTAAATCACTAAGAACAAAATGTCTGACCAAATCCTATGAAACAAGAACAGCGTACTTAAAGTAAAATAGCTTAAACAAAGCACTGGACTCTTTCCTACAGTCAAAACTTAATGCTACCTATTTTTTGTCCTGGTAAGAGGCTATTCAATTGAATTCAGTTAAGTTAAACAAACATGTGTGGAGTCTCTACTATAGATATGCAAGTTATTGTGCTCAGTCCTGTTGATGTGAAAGGATAACTTTGGGATGGTAACCACATCTGTGTCTTTACCTTATTACGTTATCTACAATGAACTATTTCATAGTCATAAAGAATGCGTTCTTGATTTTTACAAAGCTATAGTCAATTAATGGTGAGACAGAACACATATTTAGATTACTTCAAAATACATCACGTTATTTCTATTACATATTTGCCTTAATAATTACATTGTGATGGGATATACTTATATTTTATTAGAGAGCATGGGTTTCAATACTGGGGGGTTTGTCAAGGCCAGTCCAAACTCCCATGGTGTTCATACATTCATTAAACAATCCATCAATGAGCGAGCACACACTGAGGATAAAGAACAAAACTGACCAAGTCTCTTCTCTAATAGAGCATCCTTCTAAGTTGAAGGTGTAAAGTACAAGTGGAAAAAAACAAAAAGAATGTAAAACCCATCAAGAACACTCTAGGGCAGGGGTCTCCAAACTACGGCCCGCGGCTGGCCCTCTCATCCGGCCCGTGGAGACCTTTTTGTCTGAATAAAATAATATTAAATAAATAATTAAAAGCAACATCTATGTTTTGATTCTTTTTTATTTGGACCTCGAGTGTGTAGTCAGCCCCCAAACTGCTGTTTGTTAGTTAATGTGGCCTGCGGGCTGAAAAGTTTGGAGACCCCTGGTTTAGGAAATCATGACAAGAGGAAAAATGTCTATAAATGTTCAGTTCAGATGCTGCTATTGTAGAATTAACTACATAGTACTTGTCAGCAACAACATAATTTTTTCTAATATTTTTGATTAGCAGTTGGTTGAATCTGCAAATGTGGAACCCATGGGTGCAGAACCCATGGATATGAAGGGCCAACTGTAAAGCACTCTGGAGAAGCCTGCCTCTCAGAATCCTACCAGATTACGCCTTCTAAAGACAGCCTCACCATCCAAACTGACAAGACTATACACCTATCAGTAATTACTTTAAATGTAAGTGGGTTCAATGCTCCAATCAAAAGATGAATGGATAGAGATGAGGTAGTACATACATACAATGGAATATTACTTGGCCATAAAATGAAATTTTACCATTTGCAACCATATGGATGGACCTACAGCATATTATGTTAAGTGAAATAAGTCAGACAGAAAAGGACAAATGACAATCAAAAAATAAACAATCGAAACAAAATAATCACATATAGAGAGAGAACAAACTGATGGTTGCCAGATGGGAAGGGAGTTGAGGTTCTGGATGAAAAGGTGAAAGGATTAAGTACAAATTGGCAGTCACAAAATAGTACAGGCATGTAAAATACAGTTTAGGGAATATAGATAATAATGCTATAGTAATTATATATGGTTTCAGGTGGGTACAAGCCCTAATGAGAGGACCACTTTGTAAAGTTAGAGAAATATCTAACCACTATGCTGTACACCTGAAACTAATATAATGTTAAATGGCACCTATAACTGAAAATTACTTTAAATTAAAAAAAAAACAACAGACATAGTCACTTGAAATCTAAGACTTCATAGATGAATTGAACTGCAGATTACCGTAGATACACATGAACACAGAACTGGTGCCCTAAAAACAGATCTAAGGGAATCATTTAGAATGAAGCCCACAGACATAAAGAGCTTACAATGTAAAGAAAGAAAAAGTCAGGATTAAAAAAAAAAAAAGACTATTAGCAAACCCCTTTAATCTGATTCATGCTATCTTGGTAAAAGCTATGTGCCAAAACCCTACATCAATCCTCATACCTAATGGTGAAACATCAGGAGCATTTGCCTTAGGTTGGGAATGAGACTGAGTGGGATCCAGCTACCTTCAATTCAACAATGTAGGGAAAGGGATAAGAAAATCTAAAAAGGAATTTGTTGGACTGGAAAGAAACAAAGTGTTATGTGCATGTAACTTCTACTTAGAAAATACAAGGGACTTTACACATCTATTGGCACTAAATACAATACAAATTAACATGTAATCAATTTCCTTCCTTTATCTTAATTAGCAATGGTGCTCAACTAAAGGAGCAGCACCATCTCCTTTTCCCTGGGCATGTTTAGAAACGTGTGGGGACTTCTCTGTTACCACTGACACACACAGTGAGGAACTGTGACTCATATGCCAACAGGGTATTCACTGAGAAACACTGTGGCCTAGAGCAATAAACAATTAACAAATGTAATAATGATAACATAAAAAAGACCCAGTTTGCTAATCAACAAAAAAGCATCGTTAAATTTAAGAAAAGTTGTGTAAGATCTTATACAAAAAATTATAAAATTTTAGAGCTAAAATAAATATATCTATACATGTATATATATATATATAGAGAGAGAGAGAGAGATATTCTATACACACACATCTATACTCATATACACATACAATTATTCACATTTACTCATGTCCTCATTGGGCATCTTGCCTACCCTGTGCCAGGCCCTATGCTGCATGCTGAGCTGGGACATGACAGCAATGAACATGAATGACAGGCAAGGTCTCCGCTCACAGAATTATCAGTCTGAGTGTTTGAAAGTTTACAGATGATCATGCTGCCTGGTCACAGTTCACATGATAAACTCATCTCATTCATTTTAAAACTGAAGATTTGGTCGTGGCTTTTCCAGGACATTGCTTCATTCTAACATTGCTCCCCTGTGAGCATTTTACTGATTACTACCATGTCCACTAGAGGTCAGGCACGGAAGGACATATAAAAGGTCCCAAACAGTCAAATGTGCCAGAGCCTCAAGGGAAGGGGAAGACAAAGCCACAAGATCAGTGATGGTCCCTTCTCACTTCTGTATTAGATTTCATGGAAGCACAGGTTCAAGTTGATAATGCAAGGATATTTTATTGTACTCATGGTACTGGGGACACACAGACTCACAGGCTTAGATGTTCGGTTCTCACTCCTGGGCAGAGCTGGTTGGCCTAGTCTCCCACTCTTTGCCTTAATACTTTGTGCTCCCCCATACAATATTCTATCAGTTTTTCATGGGCTTACCCAGGAAGAACCCTCTTTAGGTTGACCCATCTGGTTCCTCCTGCTTCTACGTGGAAGAACTCCTGACTCATCTAAGTCACTCACTTGCTCTTTTCCACTCCCACCAGGCCACTTAATGCATGCTGTGATGTTCCCGTGAGCACTGGTTTGAATGTGTGCCCTCCCAAATGTGTACTGACTACATAAAGGTCAGTCTATGAATTCAAACGTCTTCTATCTGCCACCAAGGAACTAAACCAACACATGGATTAACACAAAGATAATGCAGAGACCCTTCCCCACCATCAAGGGGTTTCTGTCCACTAGCATGGGCGTGCACACACACACACACGTCCACAAGTAATCCGTACGCAGGCAGAAGGCAGTGAGGATGACGGGTTGCAGTAGGATGACACTGTAGGGGAGTGCTCCAGGCTCTACTGGTAAAGATGACTTTCTACAACAGATGAGATTTCAGTGGGCCTGACAGCTGGGTTTTTTATTTGAAGGAAGCTCCCCAGAGGGGTTGCATTGCAACCAGAAGAAAGAGGATGGGCCAAGGCACATGATGGACAGAAATACAATTTATTAGGGCACAGCCAGGAGATAAGCATGGCAAGGCTAGCTAGTTCAGAAGAGAAGCCAAACGTGAGGAGAGCAGGCACGGCAGATTCAGGCCACTGTGGGAGGTGTTGTGCCAGAACAAGAAGCTCTACTTTTCCTGGGAACACAAGCCACTGAGGATGTTTCCAAACCACTGAAATTTGATTGCTGGTGTTTACATTTACAAAGACAACTAATAAAAAGAAAAAAAAATTGAAGGTAAAGTGACAAGTTTAAATTAAAAATAAAAAAGGACAACAGAAAAATCATGCATCAGATAAGTTAACTGGACAACACTTGGTTTGCCCTGGCATCAGATCATTAAGCACATATGCCAGTGCTTAAGGTCCAGCAGAGAAGAAGATAAAAAGTATGGAATCAGAAGTTATAAAAGATTAAATTCTGGTTTCTGCATGGCCACTTGAGAAAATCATGTTACTGTTCACAGTCCTAATAAAATAAGGATAATGACACTATGATAGCCTCATTGGGTCCCATGATGATTAGGGACAACACAGGTTAAAACCAGATGCTCCACGTAAAGGCCAAGTGGGTCCTCATCCACTGGAGTCAGTACCACCTTAGGGCAGGGACCATGTGTACAACGTTCACACGCTCACCAATAATGAACAAACCAGCTGAATAATGGGAGTCACATAAAAGAATGATCAAGTAAAGTAGCTCTTCTCAACAATTTAAGGAAATAAAAAGAAAACAGTTGGCAAGGATCAACTATTAACTCAAATATAGGCTAATTCAAAGAGAAAGAATCACCTAGCAACCAACCCCTCCCAAGAGACATGAATTAGCACTATCATTGAAATACAAAAAACATCACTTGGATTGCTGCTATTTTAATAACAGACAAATACTTAAGTCTTTTAAGTACAAGCAATATCGATAAAATCTGCAATTGTACACAACTAAAGTGTCCAAAATGAGACCCTAAAAGCCAGTAAAGAGACATGTAAGTCCCCTATCATTTCTTAATTCAACAGTCAACCATTTTTTTTATTGTGAATCAACTCACGTTGGCATTGTGTGCAGGAAATACAATGGTGCATGACCCTGTAACCCTCCATCATTAAAAGCAAGGGTGGGGTGTGAAGCAGAAGCATCAGCTGACATTAACAAGTGTTTGACTAGTACAAGTGCTATAGGAGAACTAAGGAGACAGCCAGTTAGTTAGGCAAGCTAAAGGGGAAGAGAGGAAGGGAATTAAAGGCAGAAGAACCAGGATAACAAAGACAAAAAGTTAAGCTAGCACGACAGAGAGGCACCCCGGATCTTTAAGACACACCATAGAGAATATGTAAGAGGAAATGGTGAGGAAGTGGTAAAGAAGGGGTCATGGAAGAGCTAGGATTCTATCTCAAGGGCACCAGGGGGTTACCGAAAGGGTGGAGTGACATAATCAAATACACACTTAAGAAAAATCATCATGGCAGCATGAGGGAAAAATGAACCAAAGGAAGACAAGACTGGAGGAGAGGTTATCAGGAAGGAAGATGGCTGAGAAAAGTGGACGGCCTTGGAGACTGACTACATTATGAGGTTATTATACCAGGTGAAGCACAAGGACTAGAGACAGACACGGATGGCCAGCTGTGGCTGGCAATGAGGCCAGGCACCAGCATTAGCACAGAGGTGGGAGGGAGCAGGGAAGACCCACAGGGGCAGACATGCTGCTGGGTGTAGCCTACCTACTTCATGTCAATCCAGTTAACACAGTGCCTCAACCTGCTCCTCTTTCCCATTGCCTCGGATCCTTCCCTGCAGTCTAAACAAGATAACTCATGACATCCAGCCCTGGAGGCACACCCAGCTCCAGCAGGGGTTCCTGCACCTTCTTCGCCCACTAACTAGTCTGAACCTTTGCTGATGATCAGGGAGGAGGTCAATCACATGAATTTACTGCCCAAACCAGGCTAACAACAGTTTATTTTTTTAGCAAATGATGGAAATTTTTGAGCTCTGAAAGTGTTTATCATTTGCTTATATCCATAAAGTTCTCAAAGGAGCTTTTGAATTATCTTTGCCTTTTCTCTCCAAATTAAGGATGTGTTGCCAAAATTTAATCATTTTAACTATCTGAATTAATCTTTTTCAAAGTTCTGCTTGACATTTACTTCCTGAGGTCCTGGAAGATGATGTCATTTGTTTCAAATTGTAATCTCATAGCTTCATGGTTTCCTCTTCCTTCTTAAATTCAGTGTTTCCAGGGTTTGATTGTTCATTACCCTCCACTAGATTATAACTCTTTAGAATTCTATCACTGAAGTCACTGGTTCTTCCTTCTGTAAGACTGAATAATACAAAACACTAGCTTGAATCCCTCTAATAAAAGAAGTTACATAGAAGCTATGAAGACCCAGAACCTTCATCTGTCAAAACACAGACAAACCTTTACTTTCAATGTGCAGAAACCGCAGTTTACCAACAGAATTGCCGTTTTTGTACATATATCCCCACACATCCCTACTTAAGTAATAATATAGCTGATACACAAAAGAATCCTGAACAAAGCCCCAAATACTTGTCTTCTTCTGTCTTCCTCAAGGGAAGCAGTAAGGCAAGGCCAGGGCACTGGGTAAAAGGCCGCTCCTGGCAGGACACAACACTAGACGGGGGTGGCGAACCTATGGCACGCGTGCCCAAAGTGGCACGTGGAGCAATTATTTCGGCACGCGGAATTATTGTTTTTTGTTATAAAAACATCCTATGCCTCTTATAGACATAAAAATAATCGATACCTCTATCTCACTCGATGGGATGGCATGCGAGTCGAGCGAGTATACTCTTATTTCATAAACTTTGGCACTCAATCGCCAAAAGGTTCACCACCCCTGCACTAGAATCTCTGACAGGCCCTGCACGGGTGCTCCCTCATTCACAGGTTGCTGGTGTTAGGGAATGGATGGTGCTTCTGATCTGAGCTGCTAGTGGGCTTTTCAATCCATCACCAGTCCTTCTATACCAAAAGCACATCCCTCTCCCAGCCCCCACACCTTAAGAAGCTGCAACAGAGAAAAGCTGCAACTGATGCAAGTGTGCCCCCTGCAGCACGTGCAAGAAAGGCTATGGCAGAAAGTTAACCTGCTTCCTGTGAGGTTCAGAAGGAGCCTCATCCTGGTTCAGATCACAATGGCAAAGCAATAGCCAAGGGCCAGGGCGGGGAGGAGAAGCAGCTACCGGTAAATGGAGGCAATCTTAAGGAATAAAAACATGGGAGAAAAGCAATGAAAAAAACTATTCAGTCACAAGACAGGGAACCTTCTGATGCTGGTAAACTAGCTCTAATGCCTTCCCAAAAGAGGAAGGCAACAAAGCTCCACTTAACATGACTAACTAGAAAAGCACTGTCTGGATCTAAAAATGCCATACTGTTGTTTTAGTGAAAAATATCAGTTTTATTACTTTGTAATCATATTCAATCATGAAAAGTCCTATTCAATCTACTTCTGCAGGCTTAGGGCCTAGATGTAAAGACTCCGTTTTCTAGAATTCGGTACAAACACCAGTACTCAGCTCCTTGAAGCCTGGCCAGCATTCCAGCAAATGCCTTGGGGGACACTGCGAAGCAATTTACATCTGTGTAAGGTAAGGGATGCAGGGAGCAGGGTGTGCTGGGGATAAAAAATAAAAGCACCAAAACTGAGTTATGCATTTTAAAAGCAGGTGAGACTAAATAACTAACATTAGGGATGATTACAGTTACTGATACTGAGATAGCCCAATAATAAATGAGACAATTTCTACTTTCAAACACAAAATCATTGAACGCACCCACTTGCCACAAAGACTATGCAACACAAGAAAAAGGGCAGCAGTGATCTTCAGACCAAATTCTTATAAGGTGGTTCCTAAGTATTCCCCCCAAAAGATCTCCAGAAGCTGGGGGAATCACCCTAAAGAAAGTGCTTCTTCACTGTCAGTCTTCATCCAAACCTCAAGCACAGGATGTAAGAGGTGTTGTTCAGATCTTTATGCCTGTTTCCAGAGCCAGGACAGCAGCAGCAGGCGCCGGTGGGCTGGGAACTGTGTAGGCCCTGAGTCAGCATTTCAGGCTGGCTTACTCCAACACGAGCACCGCTCACCCATCCACTGCTCCCCATTCCTCACATTCCTTCCTGTTTACGATACCTGGAGATCTGTGCCCAACCAACCGCCACATATATCCTCTGATAACCAATACTGCACCCTGTTCTTCTTAATATAATACACCTTCTCGTACTTAGCAAACAGCTGTCTCTACCATGTACGGTCAATAAATGATTAAATAACAAATAAACCAAATGAACCTAATCTAGTGAAATGAATAAGTAACTGAACAAGGAGTGTTAGGCCATAAGAAAAAAAAAGAAAAGAAAAAAAAAAGAATATATAAAAAAAGAGAGAGGCCAATTATTTCCTTGTTTTGCTTCCCTGCCTAACCTGTCTTCGCCATCTCCATTGTCCAAGGTCACGGGTGTGTGATAAGCAAGAGGACCCTTGCATGATATACAATTGCAGGTGGACCCTAACGAGAGCCGTGGACCATGGGAGCAAGATGTGGGAAGCCCAAGGACCACCAGTGAAACCCTCCCCCTGCTAAACCGCTAGCTTCAGGCCACCTTTGTCTCAGACCACCTCTGTTTATGCTGCTTAATACTCAACTCTCATTCTACTTGGAGAGGTTCTGGTACACTTCCCTGACCTCCTGCTTCTCAAACATGCTACTAAATCTATCTCTTGACTAACTTTAGTCTCCTGTGACTTCTTCACTGGCCAAAACCTAACAAGGAGTATTATTAGGAGTACTATACCACATCATGTTACTGTGATGCCATACTCATGATACTTGAGAAAACTTGATGAAATAGGGCAGAAAAACAATAACTATGTTCCCAAAACACTTCATGCTAATTATTTTCTCTGAGCTTCTGCTAAAGGTATTCTCCTTTTTCTGTTCTGTTTACTCAAATCCTATTTTTAACAGCTGCTTGATACTTACTGTGTATGTTATATTCCAGGCACTGCACCAGGCATTTCACTCACATGAATCCAATTCCCCACAATAATCTTGAAAGTTGTTATAATTATCCTCCTCATATATGTTTTTAAATGAGGCTTTGAGAGGTTAAAGAACATCCCCCGAGCTCACATGGCTATAAGAAGTGGGCCAATGCTAGGCCTAGGAGATCAGGGAGATCTGAAGGCAAAGGCACAAGAAGATTTGGTGTCAATGCCAAAAGCGACCAGTGCACAAGTCTTCACAGCAGGAATGTCCAGTCTGCAGCCCAGGACGGCTCTGAACGTGGTCCAACACAAATTCTTAAAACACTATAAGGTGTTTTTGCAATTTTTTTCTTCAGCTCACCAGCTAGCATTAGTATATTTTATGTGTGGCCCAAGACAATTCTTCTAATGTGGCCCAGGGGAGACAAAACCTTGGACATCCCTGCTTTCTAGCTATTTTTTTTTTTTTTTTGTCTTCATTTCCATGTTCTCGGATATCTTAGGCTATACCAATAAATTGACTTCAACCATTAATCTCTTTTGTCCCTTCCTTTCATTTAATCCTTCAGTAACTGGGAGATGAGTTAACTACACTTATTAAACCCCATCAAGGAACGCAGTATGCTGTGAGCCCATGTAAGTACTCACCCAGTACATGGCTGATTAATCCTGGGGTCACTGAATACCTCCCAGTCCCGCTGCCTCCAGGCAAAGTGCAATGGGCACAGGCTGAGGGGTTGACCCGGCACAGCACCATCCTCTCAGCCCCTCTATGAGACTGGGAGCAGTTTCAATAAAACACAATCTTCCACCATATTACTTTCTCAAAACCCTGGAAAGCATGGGGCTGCCCTGTTGAAGCGGTGTCACGGTGCCTAGGAAGATGCCTCTCCCACTCCCCACGCCCCACAGGAGGCTCTGCTCAGTGCTGCCCATGAGCCTCCCCTCTCAGCTCCGCCTCTCAGGGCATCTGCATCTCTCTGCATTCAACTGAGGACTCTCATTTGAGCAAATTACATCTAATTTTACCCTCTTCTAAACAAAACCTCTAACACTCGGGTAGAATAACATGTCCTTTTTTAATTTTTAAGAAAATGTGATGGACCAAATAGAATCTGTTCTCTTCCATGTGGCTGACCCTTGCGTGTGGGGTGACTGAAGCAGTTTCCACTTCTCAGTTGGACGTTTCTGTCTCCTCCCTCGCTGCGTGTGGGTCACCCCTCTTGCCTCTCCATTGTCTGTTCTTAATCACTAAGGACTGAGAATGGACGCTATTTCACTTGTCTAGAACTGTATGCTATGGGGCAGCATGAGGGGTCCACCTGAGAAGGAGCAGAGGGTAGTGGTTCCCCTGAGCCCAGGGTACTCATGCCCTAACAGTGGAACCCCTTGTAAACAGGGTCACAGCCAGGCTGGACTGGCTCTGGTCACACTCACCCCATGTCTTCTGTATTCTAGACAGTGGAGGCTACCACTCGAATGGAACTTTGAGGGAAGAAACATTCTCTCTTGTTCACTACAGAATCTCTGGATCAGAGCACCTAACAGTATGCATTCAACAGACACCTGCTGACTGAGGGAGGAGTGAAAGAGCAATAATCCTAATTACAATTCCTCTTCCATAATTAACATCCACAACTCAGAACCTTGTATAAGGTCTGTATGAGCTGGAATAAATATATTCAGGAAAGAAAATTCCAACAAACTGTGACAGTAGGAGAAAGCTGAGATTCTCTTCAACCTTAACAGGAAGGGCCATTTCATCAAAGTAGCCAGTCATAAGTATGCAGCCACCAGGACCGACACACCTGAGGTGTGCTGGCTGGGACTTTTCAGTATACTGACCCCCCACTACCACCCCGGAAAAAGCCTACTTCCTCTGCAGCTGGCAAGGACAGGTTTATAAAGCTGACCCCTAGCAAAACACAAAACCCCACTCTTTCCCTTATAGGGAAGAAGGTACTGCTTCCATTTTTCAAAACAGGAATGTATATATATCATGCCCTACTCTATCTATCCCAACAAAAAAAAAAAGAAGAAACCAAAAAAAAAAAAAAAAAATACCAAAAATAAAAATAATAGGCGGAAAAAAAGTTTAGAGAATCTAACTCATATTTTTGCATTTATGATCTTCCTATAAGAAAGCTAAAAATAAGAATTTGGATTACAGTAAAATAAATGTGCAGGATCCAATATGAAAATAAAGTATACAAGTTCTGACAATTAAGTTCACAAACTTGCCACTGTGCGCTTACGTTCTCAGCGCTGCACAAACAACTCAATAAGGTTTCATAGCCTTGGTGTGTCAGTGTCTCACAGCTGTGTTCCTGTCGACCTGTGGTGGTGTCATGCT
Source organism: Craseonycteris thonglongyai (assembly GCA_004027555.1). Taxonomy (NCBI): domain Eukaryota; kingdom Metazoa; phylum Chordata; class Mammalia; order Chiroptera; family Craseonycteridae; genus Craseonycteris; species Craseonycteris thonglongyai. The sequence continues at coordinate 9,366 of PVKE010027826.1, read as the reverse complement.
GAGTGGCGTTCATTACTGTTGTTGCATGTTTTTGTGGGCCATAGCGAGAATGTTGGAGCTTGAGTTTGCCAAGAACTTTTGAGGGAGCAAGAAGCGTTTTGGGCCATGTTACCACTGGTGACGAAACAGGGATGTACCACAAACCTGAAACAAAGTGTCCAAGTGAATAATAGAAGTCAGCCAATTCTCCATGACCAAAAAAGCTCCATCAGTCCAAATCAAGAGTCAAAACAATGTTGCTAACCTTTTTTAATATAAAAAGGATTGTTCATGATGAATCTGTATTAACTGGACAGTCAACCCAGTTGACTGTTTGGAAGTGCTGCAAAGGCTGCGTGAAAAAGATGAAAACAACCTGAACTTTTCGCCAACAACTCATGGCTCTTGTATCACAACAATGTATCAGCTCACTCGGCACTGTCTGTGAGGGAGTTTTTAGCCAGTAAACAAATCACTGTATTGGAATACCCTGCCTACTCACCTGATCTGGCCTCCAATGACTTTTTTTCTTCATCTGAAGATAAAGGAAATATTAAAAGAAAGATATTTTGATGACATTCAGGATATCAAGAGTAATACAGAAATGACTCTGATGGCCATTCCAGAAAAAGAGTTTCAAAACTGCTTTGAAGGATGGACTACCGTAGGTGCTGGTTTTGGTGCACATCTTCCCAAGGGAGTACTTTGAAGGTGACCATAGTGATATTCAGCAATGAGGCATGCACCACTTGTTCTAGGATGAGTTCGTGAACTTAACTGTCAGACCTCCTAGATGTGTTTTATGATCCAATTACTTCTGAATTCTAACAAGGCACATAATCTGTCAGAAGAGACTGGAAGCAGTTAGAAGCATGGCCTCCCAGTCTGAGTTCTGCCCCTTGCCACCTCACCCCCACCTCGAAAGAACAGGTTGGGGTCCATGCAGCAGAGACCTGTGGACAGAACAACCAGAAGCTCCTAGACACCACGAGACAAGAAAGGGAACTTTGATTATACATCAGGCTGAAGCACGGCAGGCACCACCAGATCTCAGCAAAGGCAACACCCAGAGCAGACACAGAAAACTCTAAAAACTGAAACCATGGCTAGGTCATCAGGAATTATCTGAACATACATAAAGAAACAAAATAAATGAAATTTAAAAACTAAATAAATAAGGTTATAAAAGGATATCACATCAAAGACAGAAAAAAAAACCCCTATAATTCAGCACAAATACTGTGGAACTAACATGTAAGAAAGTTGGTTGGACAGCTACAGTAAACTGTGAGTACATAATACAAGGTACACCCCCAAGATTCACAGAGAACCAGGATAAGAACTGTATAGTTTCACTCACGTGGGGGATATATAACAAATATACAAACAAACAAAACAAATAAACTCACAGGAACAGACAAAAGAATGGTGATTACTAAATGGGGAAGGGGATGGGGAAGGCACAGGGGGTAAAGGAGTCAAATACATGGAGACTAGACACTAGGCATTAGGTGGTGAACTCACAATACAGTATATACAGTGTATTATATACAAAGCTGTACACCTGAAATTTATATAGTTATTAACCAGTGTTAACCACCAAAACTCAATTTAAAAAAAGAAAAGAAAGAAAGAACTGGCTCACTACTTGATTCAGATAACATAATATTAACAGATGACAGAGAAAGCAGAAAAACTCAACCTCTTTTCATAAGCCATTTATATCCCACAGAATCTGAAAATCGTTTTTTTCAGTCCCCATATGTCATTCTAGAACACTTCTATGATTCCTGACAGTCAAATTCAGAGTTATGTCTACAAATGAGATAATCACCTATCAGTATTTTACTCACTTTCAGATCTGATACATGGAAGGAAGGAAGGAAGGAAGGAAGGAAGGAAGGAAGGAAGGAAGGAAGGAAGGAAGGAAAAGAAAAGAAAGTTAAATCTAGAAGTCACCTCCTACCTCAAATGTGTAACTGCAACCTGCCTTTCTGATTCTGGGACAAATACAAAGGGAATGCCGTGGCCTCCCAGGGTCACCTCACGCACAAGGAAATGCAATATGTAACTGATGATAAAAGAGCTCTTACCAAGGCAGAGCTCTTCTGAATTTAATCAAGTCTGTTCAGAGGGATGGCTAATAGGCAGCCAGATGGACAAGATTTGCATTTAGAAAAGCGACACTGGAGGATCCAAATCAATGTGCCTCAGATTCCTACCCTCAAAGAGCTGCTGCCAGTTTAATAAAACCTGAATTAAAAAAAAATAATGTTTAAACAATCCATTTCATTTCCAAAGCTGAATCAATAATAAGGCAATTAACCTAGCACAAGAGAAGTGCAGTCCTAATTCTTTTCTGTTCCATGTGAGTGCTCAAGCATCGCTGTCACGTCAGGTTCTGACCTGGGCTGCACTGAAAGACAGGCACAGGGAGAACAAGAACATATGCATCACCTCTCCTTAACTAGCTGGGTGAGTGGGGACTGCAATGTTACAATCCTGAACACAGGCAACTGCACTATACACACACAGGGCACACAGCCTGACACACTGAGGCATGGTGATAAAAATTAGACAACACTAGGCTGTACATTGCAACAAAGAACCTAAAGTCTGCCACTTTAAGTCATCATGACTATAAAAGAAACATAAAGTCACATTTTCCTGGGGTCTCTAGTGGGTCACTCAGGTTTCGAGGTTTGTTGATCTAGTAAAACCGTGTTCCATACAACGATACACCAAAGCCATGGACTCAGCACTAGTCCTGGCTCATCTCCTTTCAATAAACGATGAGAGGAGCCAGAGTTAGAGCAGGGAGCCAATGACCACAGCTGAGCCCTAGGCACGCTAGGTGTGCTGGTGGTCCCTAGACGTCAAGGACCCGCTCCAGCTCCCAAGGCCGGAACATGGAGGAGCCAAGATTTAGAGGCAAACGCCAGGCTTGCTGAGCCCCACTGTGCTGGCTTAGTTCACAGCCACCCACCTGGAGCGCATTTTCTTCGAAATGTCTGATAGGAAGTGGAAGCATGGTAAATTCCTTGTTCTGGAAAAGGAGAGCAGAAATCCACATTTATTCCTTTTTTTTTTTTGCCACTTCAATCTGCCAGGTTTGATGAAATTTCATTTTTAATGCAAAGTTTTTCTCAGCATTCTAAGAAATCCAAGATCAGCAATATATTCCTACTTCCCATTTTTCAAATTTTGGTCAATCAACGTGATTATGTTGAAAACCAGAAATGTTGTTTGTTTGCACAGTATAATAAACTGCCCTTTAGGAAGAGAGGAATGTTGCCAGTGATAAGATTTGATTTCAGTGATGCTTTCACTTCCTGAGGGGGAAGAGGTACTATCTTCCATAATCAGAATGTCCAAGAGAGTTCATTAAAATGGAGCCCTTCACTGGCTACTGTATCCAAAGGAAGGGTCTGTTCATTCAGGAAGAGTTTGCAGTTAAATCAGGAATTTCTGAAAACTGTAAAATGACCCTTTCCACATGCTATTGTAAACTGGCCACCCCCATCATCCCTTTGAGAAGTGACCATAATGCAAAGTTTCTTTACAAATTACAGCCATCCTCCCCAACAAAGTGCTCACTGGCCATACTCTTATCTGGGCAGAATAATTTTGTTACGGAGAACAATTCAACAAGACAGCCAAAAAATAAACAAATAAGTAATAAATCCAGATGCATAGGGAGAGCGACCAGACTGGGCACACAGAAACAAGAGGGACTGGGCACTTGGCACACACCTTTCCCTCCAGGTCCACCTCATGGGCACACACACACTTCACAAGCGGGACTGGGCACTTGGCACACACCACCCCCTCCAGGTCCGCCTCGTGCAGGGCACCACTGGCCAGCCAAGGCAAAGGGCAAGGGGAAGCCACCGAGGTCATGAAGGGCCAGGACAAAGGACCTTCAGGCTGCTGTGAAGCTCTTCCTTCATTGACTAAAGCCTTCCTTGCCACTTCTCACAGCCCCCCATTCATGATCAGGTTTGCCCAAGTTTTCAAGGAGCAAATTCCAGAGTGGAAGGCATGCTTCACCTTGGCTTACTCCTGCTCATGATGCCACAGCTCCTGAGGGGTTCACAGTCCATTCAAGGTCAACAGCCACTCAGTAAACCTGTACCTAACTAGTCTTTCCTACAGACTGTGTGTAGCTCTCCACTGGAAACAGGATACAGGCTGGAATGGCTGTGCTGAAAGGTATAAAGGCTCCAGGTTGCTGGACTGTAAAACTCAGCGAGACTCGACCTGGGAGCCCTCCAGAGCAGGCTCGTATTCCAGCCAGACCACCACCATCTGTGTGCCCTGGGGCAAGATGCTTAATTTCCTTATGTCTCAGAGGTGCCAGAAAAAGAGAATGCAGAATTCCTACCCACACACAGCCATGTGTGTCACTGAATTCACTATCTGTATAGCACAGTACAGTGTTTTCCAAAATGTAAGTTGGATCCTGTGGGATGCAATAAAATCAATTTAGAGAACCATGGGTCATCTTCTTTTAAAAACTATAAAATGAAATAGCAAAGTTCAGAACATAATAAACAATACGGAGTGTACACAAATAAATATTGTTTCGAGTGTGTTTATGAATATAAAATAAAGATTTGGATTCAGATGTAGAATGCTTTTTCTTACTGTAGGTCACAGTAAAAAATTGGAAAGCCACAAGTACATCAGTAAGAAACCAATACGGTTATTACGAGAGAGAAAGCCCAACTGCAAAGAACCTTAAATACACCAGATTTCCTTTCACCTACTGATTATGATTTTTTAAAAAGGTTCAGTCACTTGAGAAAAGAAAGTAATTAAAAAGAATAGAAAATAAACTACAAAATGATTCTCCATTTAGACATCCATAAATTGCTTTCTGCTAATTCAAATATGAGTATCATGTACAGTCTCTTATAGTAATATTTTAAGTTGCATCTGAAACTTTAAGCCATTAATTCCACTCCTGGGATTGTACCCTAGGAAGATAATCTGACATGCAGAGAAGGCTTTATTACTGTAAAGATGTTCATTTTCAGTACCCAAAGATGTTCATTATATTATTTATAATAGGAAAAAGAAAAGAGTAAACAACCTAAATGTCCAGTAATTATGGATAAATAACTAAATGACAAATTTACTACATGGAAAATTCTGCACCCACTAAAAATGTTTATAGCAAATTTAATGCATTTGTAATTGAGTAAATACTTCTATTTATCGTGCTAAATGAAAAAGATGCAAAATTTTATATGTGGTGTTACCACAATTATATGTTATATAGGCTTTGGGGGGTTGGGTTTTACTACTTTGGTGGAGGTTGTATTTTAAGTAAATCTAGCCTTTAAAAGTACTAAAAGAAATTACACAAATGTTCATAGCAGTTCTTTTATGCAGGGCAAGCAGAAGCTTTCCTTTCCCTTTTTTTAACTTTTCTATATTTTCCACTTTTTCTCTAATGGGCATATTGAACATTTAATATGAAGAGAATGATATAACAAACTTCCCATTTTAAGTATACCAATGCCACAAAGTTTTTAAATCTTACCATTAAATTTCCAACCTCAAAGAACAAAGAAATTTATTCTAAAATGATAGAACCTTCAGCAGTCACTTTACATGGGAAGGAAAAAGGGATTAGTAAGACCTTCATTCCATGAAATAGGAAAACAAATATGAAAAATTAAACAAGTTAAAGGTTAGATTTATTTACCTCTGATTAGGAATATTGTTCATTCTAGGATACGCAGGGTTATGCTTAGTTTCAGGCAGACTAACCCCAATATTACTACTAATCTGATATGACCTAAAAAGCTATTTTGATGTCTGGAGAAGAGCAAAAAAGTCTGTACTTCATTTTGCATTTTTGCAGCCTTTAAACTAAAGGTATATGAAGAGATGAACAAATAGTCTTAGTCACAGAGCTAATTAGTAATCGCAGAACTCGCTCTGATCACTGTAAGCCTCAAATGGGAATGCAGTACCAACTATTACAGGACATGTTCAATACTGCTGCCCAAAGCTGCATGCATCTGCAGTACGTAAAGTCGTTATTTACCATCTTGTTCTCTGACACTCAACAGGACAAGCTCTACCCTATTCCTTCACTTGCCCCCTATGTAAATTAATTCATGTGGGAACACAGAGAAAATTATTAAACAAGACAAAGTATTAGTCTGATCCTGCACATACGACTATTTGGAAGACAGTGACAGTGTCTTCCTAAATACTGTCCCATGATACAGCATTGAAATGAAATTGTGAGTGAAAGAGACTGGTAGGGGACACTGCCAGGCCTGATGCCGCTGCTACTCCAGTCACCAGAGAATGGACACGGGTGTTCTGAAGGACAATGCCTGCTGCTGGCTCGGGTCAGAATAGGAAGGAGAAGCTATGCCCTGACTGCTTCTGGCTCCCTGCCTGTGGCATCCCCTGGGGTGAGTTGGTAACTACTCAAGCCATCTGCAGTCTTGCACTGGGCGGCAGTGCCGTTGAGGGTGAGAGACCAGAGCCCCAAGTTTGCTCCCAGGTCACATATCCAACCCGGGCTCACCCAAGGGGCCAGCCTCAGGAGCTCCTGGGTGGACCTGTGTCCATTCTCAACCCACATAACAAAACTTCATTTCTCAAATCCCTGTTGAGTATCATACAGAATAGATCCTCATGAGAGGACCGAAAATAGAGGAATAAATCAAACAAAACTCGCTTGGAAAAAATACTCCAGTTTCATTGGTTCAGCACAGCCTTGAGTCTGGCTGTATAATGGCATCAAAAAGAGAATGCCTCCAATTTTTTAGTTATTTTAGAAGAGTCTGAGTCTGAGGCACTTGGTAACATTTACAACTTCGCAAGTATACACACAAAAAGCTTAGAATACAGCCAGCTCTGAGCTTACCAAGCAAAACAACTGGGCAGCTAATCAGTTTGTGATGAAGCAAATCATTTGTCTTCTCCCCTCCAACTTCTAATTTGTTTTTGTATAGAAAAAGAGAAGTAGGGAGAGATAACTATTTTACAATTTATATGAGCCCAACCCTTCACCTCCTCCACCTCTGCCCGGGCAGCTGTACCCAGGCTGGAGGAACATGCATAGCAATGCGACTGGTACCCCTTTAAACTCTTGGAGCCACTAGCAGCTCCCCTAATTGAATACTCCACCCCCTCCCCCTTTTCCAACCTCTACTACCTCTCTCACTCTCAACTCCACCTGTCCAGCTGAGAAGACAGAATCCAGGAGAGGAACAGTGCCCACTGCCACGTCCATTCTGCCCACCCATCCGCCTGTCCGCCAAACACATCTGCTCTCTGGTTCCTACTAAGGTGCGCTCTGTGCTCCCTCCCAAAACCAACCACCCAACTCTGAAATGACCTCTTTCCCACATCAGACGTTTCCCTCTCACTATGGGTCATTCCCTCTAGCACAGACACAAACAGATCACTCCCATTTCAAAACAAAACACAGCACAGCTCTCCACCCAGCCTCCCAGCGCAGCTTCCGCTCTACTCTGCTTCCCTTTTGGGCAAGGCTCCTCTGACACTCCACTTCCCTCACCCTCAATCTCTCTGCATCCTGTCCAATCAAACGTTGGCCTCCTCCACTCCATCGAACCAGATCTTTTCAAGACCACCAACGACCCCATGTTGCTAATACAATGGCCAAATTTCAGTCTTCTTACTACAGGACAGCTGTGCACTCCCTCCTTGAAACTCCCCTCAGCTGGCTGCCAGAACACAGCCACATACACACACCCCTATCTATCCTTATCTATCTCTAGTACCCCCTCTCCACCCTCCCCTGCCTCCTCTCACTCAGCTCCTGCTACCATGTTGGCAGCTCCTTTCATTTTCCTGCACTCCTTGGTCTCCTCTCCCCAGAACTCAGGACTTGATCCTCACACTGCAAGCCTCTCCCTCCCTGAACTAGCCTGCCTAGTCATCTCCGACCCAAGACTACCCACCCTCAATGTGCAATGACTACCACCACCACCACCACCACCACCACCCCCAAACACACACACACACTGTGGTCTGCAGCGCTGCTCTCTCCCCTGGCCTCCCCTACACTGACCATCCTATTACCCGCTTGATGATCTAATATCAGAATCCACATGTTCAACACCTGCTCCTTCCAGTCATTCCCAGATCACCAAAGGCCACTCCATTCCTCAGGAGACTCGGGCCTGGACTCGTGCTCCACTCCTGGTGGACCTTCACGCCCACACATCCAACACACGAGCAAATTTTATCAGCTCTAGCCAGGATCTGACTGCTCCTGACCACCCCTCATCTCTTCTTGCCTCACGTGTGCCCTGGACTCTTCCACCATCCATTCTCGCCGTAGACAGAGGTACCCAGTCAAAACTGAATCTGGAGCACGTCCACTCAAACTCTGCAATGGCACCTATCTCACAGTGCCACTGACAAAGTCCTCACGACGGCCACACCAGGGACATGCCCTGTCGCCTCTCTGACCCCACCTCCCAGGGCTCCCCCCTTCCTCTGCTCCTTCACAGGGGCCGCCTTGCTGCATCTCAAACATACCAGGCACATGCCCAATAGGCCTAGAAGGGCCTTCCCCCAGATATCCATGTGCATGATTCCCTGACATCCTTCAGCTCTCTGCTAAAATGTTACCTTACATAAGACTAATGTAATAATAATGTCATTTTATATAAGCATTATAACATCTAAGACAGGAGGAGGAGTTATGAGTCAGACACTGTTCTCAGAAATTTATGCATGGCAAGTTTACAGAGTACAGCTCCTTTAATAATATTATCGTCACTTTACTAATAAGGTAAGGTGACCAGACGTCCAGCTTTTGGCGGGACAGTCCCAATTTTTAACAATTTGTCCCGCATCCCGCGGCGTTTTAAAAAAGTCCCGATTTTTGGAAAGAATGCACAACAAGCTAGGGAACAGCGGGAGATAGACCAAATTTTTAATCAAGAACCCCCTCCCCACCGAATCAATGGCGTCCCGCTTTACCAATGTTAAAATCTGGTCACCTTATAATAAGGAAACAAGACATGGAGAAGTTACAGAGATTGCCCAAAGTCCTGTTAGTAACTGATGGGGTCCACATTCCAACTCGGAAAGCCTGGCTCCAAAATGTGTGCTGCATTCACCCTTCCTTCATTCCCACTAATAAGTTCTCACCTCTCCTGCTTTTTTTGTGGAGGTACCATGTCTTCTTTACCTATCTACTTGCTCCCCTATGGTCCCCTATGAACCCTGGGTGGTGTCCAACATGAAGCAGGTACTTAGCAATTACTCCTTACTGAATGAAGAAAGGTATGATTCAATCACACTGAGACACCTGTTTCCCCTCCAAAGCTCTCATCAAATCTGCTCCGGCACATGAGCAAGCACATCACAATGAAAACG
>PVKE010027825.1:0-21349 GCA_004027555.1 Craseonycteris thonglongyai | reverse complement strand
AAATTGTTTTGAACATATATTTTACTTATCTACCCATACCTCGCTGGAATGCACCTTATACTGAAACACAGTGTATAAACATAGTATGCATTTCACACCCTTTCTTCCCCCTTAGACTACGCCTATGACAACAAGTCGATCGCGACACACTTTTAAGATAAAAAGTAGATCTTATATACAGAAAAGTTGGCCACCCCTGCTATACAGGTTGTAAGAAGTTGATAGCGCTTGAATCATTATGCATTGAGAGCCATCTATACAGACAATTAGAGATACAAACTCCCCTTTGAGAAGACTACACTTATTGTCAATCCTAACTCATCTGTGTCAACTCGGTGGGACTTAGTCATTTCCATTTCAAGCAAATGATTACGGTATGTCATATTTCAGCAATAGGAATCCTATATTCTGCTACTACTTTTCCATTTTACCTCAGAAAAATATATATCAGTATTTACTTCGGTAAATACTGTAAATCAGGTGTCTTCTGGTTTAAAAAATGCTCTTTAAGACAATACATTCTGTTTTACTTCCAAAAAGTAAATATTTCATAAAGATTTTCTTTTATAATGTATTTTTACAAGTATTATACTGTGATTTAGTTCTAGCATAGAAGAGGCTTGTTCAAGATGGAATTTCAGTAGATAAAAGAATGGCCAGTTTTTTAGCTTGAGGCTCCTAACACATAATATTGACCCATGAGAATGCCAAAAATCCATCAAACCTCGTTTCTACCTTCTGCACAGCTACAGGAACGGAAAACATACATTTGCATGTATATGTGCAAGTAAATGTTTATATTCACAGATCTTTTCTTCCTCACCCGTTACAAAGATACCAGTCATCAACCATCTTTTTTGTAAACACATCTATAATGCAAAGAAAGATAAACACATACGGTACCTGTTCATGTGCATGTAAGACATTTTATGTATGAAGTACTTTAGACTATCCAGAGCGCATTTTTATATATGTATATTGGTTCACCTGCTTCAAACAAGATGCAGGTAAAGCAAGAATTTTTAACCCAGTTTTGTAAATGAGGAAATCGAGGCACTGGTGTTAAAACTCATCAAACACATATTAGTTAACCACCTACTTGCTAGGTCTTAGGTTTTGAGTGAACATATTGTGGTGAACAAATAAATGAACACTTCCCTGCCCTCGATGACCTTTCAGTCTAGATGAGGAATTAAACATATAATTCCACAGATAAGTATTTAATTTCCACATAATATATAATGTGAAGGAAAGTACAGGATATTAGAAGCATAGATAATTGGCACCCCAGTTAGTATGAAGGGTTAGAGAATGCTTTCCTAAGCAAGTAACATTTAATCAGACGACGATATGAAAAGTGAGTAGGGGTTAACATGTTAAGTGCCATGTCAGTCACCAGTGACTGACACTGAACTTTCCGTTCGGACCATGTCAGTCACCGGTGACCGACAGTATACTTTTCGTGCAGGCCGCTGTATTGTATGTTATAACTGATGATATAACATTTTTAAAATTACATTCTATTAATAAATTTTAAATAAGATGTCCCACTTGTCTTTCCATTTTAAAATGGTTATTCCTTTTTTGTTTTCCTTCACTATAATTTCTCCCCGTTTAGGGGACATTTTCATGTTCACGGGTAAAGAAAACTCTTTTTCTGCACTGGCACAAGAATCACAGACAACTGACTGAATATAAAGCATTTCTAAAATAATACATTGTACAAATTGCGATAAATAATAAATATGCACATAGTAAATATATTCTATATATATAAACATTCAGCGTTATCGCAACCTAAACAGATCTTCGGTCGCCAGCATTTCGATGAAATCTGATATAACAGGCCAAGCGGTAAGCAAGACAAAATAGTCTGGGCGCTTAATATGTTAAGCAAAGAAAGAATATCATTGGAGCCAGAGGGCATACCATGTTTAACAATCCCTAGCTAGAAGGAGTGTTGGAGGAGCAGAGAGCAGCCAGGTGAGCTGAAGCAGAATGAGTGGGGGAAAGAATGACTCTTGATGGAGTCAGAGAGGTAGTTGAGGGACATTTGATTTGGGATCCTATCATCTTCTGGAGGATTTTAGAAAAAGTATGTCATATGCAGTAAGGAGCCATTAGTGGCTTATTTGTTGTTAGTAGATGGAGTGACCTAATCATATTTGTGTTTCTAAAGAAAGTTGTTTTGGCTGCTGGATGGAAAATGGATTGGAAGTGGAAGGGCAAGACAGGCGAGGACCTGGGGAAAGAAGTCAGCAGGCAGGAGTTATAGTGGTCCCAGAAAGAGATGACTAGTCGTGATATGAGTGGTGGCAGTGTCTAGAGGGAAAAAGTGTCACGTTTGAACTACTTAGAATGAAGAATTGACAAAATTCAATGAATTAAATGGCTATGAGAGGTAAGAGAGAATGTTGTCAAGAATGACTCCCAAGTAATGTGCCTTGGCCACTATTATTACAAAGCAAGGACTTAAATGTGTGATTTGATTGCTACTTCCTTATGCTTTCTAGCATACCAATTTGCAGAAGGACATGTAATGTAAGAGGGGAGAATCTTCGCTGTTTTTGCTCCTGCAGCTGCTGTGGTTCAGACATTTAAGATTCCCTAGTCCACCATGCAGATCTGACAGGATTTAACTGAGAATAGGGTAGGATCTGGCCACAAGACTAAATTGGGCTAGATTTGGGGCATTTCCACTATAAACATCTTTAAAATAGTAAAGATTCTGCTTGTTGGCTGGACAAAGGGACAAAGCTGTTGATGAAATCTTCATATTCTAGTCCCTCCACATTTTAGAGAAAGAAACCTGACAATTTATCTTTCATTGAAATCATGACTTTTAGATATGCTCTATATATACATAGTTATAGAAGAGAAATACTTATAAGCCTGATTTACATGCCTAGGGCACAAAGAAAATTGATGAGGCTCTTCTGCCTATTTTCCATGTTTTATTTGTTTGATTTGTAAGTAGAATTGGGAGTAATGCTGAATGATTTTAGAGTATAAAGATTTGAGTCTTTTACCCAAGTTGATGGAATAGAGAAAGAGTATTATCAGGAAGTGTAGTGGCATTAATAAGATATACCAGTAGATCAAACCAGGGCATTATTTTCAAGCCAAATCGAATTTTGCTTTCCTAATTATTTTTTAAACTATGTGTAAGACTGGACTGTTCCATAGACTGGTACTAATTATTGTCTAAGAGTGAATCGTAGCAGCAGAATGATTTCGTAGCTGCAAGTTAGTTTTATTTTTCTCAAAGGACAGTGTTTGTAGGAAAATGTGGTAGTGTGAATAGATTTGAATAAACTACTAAATTTTAAATTAAATTAAAAGGCTATATTTAACATTATGGTTGAGATTTTACACATACAATATGTCAGGGAATTCAAAATTATAGATCCCACAACAGCAATAATTCAGGCAAATTGCACACATGTACTAAGGCATTAAAGTTAACACTCTATGCAATCATGTAATAAACTACATATGCATAAGAAAGCAAGTTATGGCAGCTTTGGGAACCATCATTTTGCATTTCCTGACTTGTACATTCAAAATTCAAGTTCAAATGTGTACGAATATAATTGTGTTGAATTTCCATATGTATAAATACAACTTCATAAATTGCTGACAGTTTGAAAGAAAATATGGAATTGCTTATGAAACTTATATAGATTTTGAATGTTTAGTTATTGTTATGAGTAATAATAATTTAAGAAATAGAAAGCATGTATTCTCAAAGGAAGCTTTAGGCTAAAAACATTGCACTTTTCAAGTTACCATATCTGAATTTTAAGGGAAATACAGGGGGAAAATTCTAATGATGAGTTTTATTTTATTATATTTAATTGCAGAGGTTTGTCAGTTTTACTGGTTTTTTTCAAAGAACCAGCTCTTTGTAGCATTAATTTTATCTATTGTTTTTCTGTTCTGAATTTTATTAAGTTCTGCTTTAACTTTTATTAGTTCTTTCCTTCTGCTAGCTTTGGGGTTCCTTTGTTTGTCTTTTTCTAGTTCTTTAAGATGGGGGGTGTTAGGGTGTTTACTTGCAGTTTTTCTTGTTTCTTGAGATAGGCCTGTAATGATATAAATGTCCCTCTTATCACTGCTTTTGCTGTGTCCCAGAAATTTTGGTACATCATGTTTTCATTGTCATTCATTTCTACAAGTTTTCTAATCTCTTGTTTTATTTCTTCTTTGATCCAGTCATTTTTTTTAATAGCATGTTGTTCAGTCTCCACATATATGTGATTTTTTTCTGCTTTCTTTTACAGTTGATCTCTAGTTTCAAAGCTTTGTGGTCTGAGAATACACTTGGTATGATTTGAATGTTCTTAAATTTGCTGAAGTTGAATTTAAGTCTCAGGATATGGTCTGTCCTTGAAAATGTTCAGTGTGCACTAGAATAAAATGTATAGTCCTGTATTGCAGGATGGAGTGTCCTCACCAAAGGACAAAGAGAAAAATCTTATATTTCCAGAATTCAGAACTATAGGGGAGAGATCACAACTGACACTACAGAAATACGAACAATCATAAGAAATTATTATGAAAGACTGTATCCCACCAAATTTGACAATCTAGAGGAAATGGACAAATTTTTCTAGAAACATATAGTTTACCTAGACTGAACCAAGAAGATTAGGATAACCTAAATGGACCAATCAACAGTACAGAACTTGAAACAACTATCCAAAACCTGCCCAAAAGTAAAAGTCCTGGACCAGATGGTTTTACCAATGAGTATTATCAAACATTCAAAGAAGAACTAATACCCATCCTCCTCAAACTACTACAGAAAATTCAAGAGGAGGCAATACTACCCAACTCATTCTCTGAGGCCAATATTTCCCTAATACCAAAACTTGGGAAGGACAATACCAAAAAGGATAACTATAGGCCAATCTCCCTGATGAACACTGATGTAAAAATCCTAAACAAAACTTTAGATAATACTTAATTGCAGAAGGATTCTATCCTTATTGAAAAAAATAAGAACTTGAAAAATGTATAAAAAGAAAGATAATTTTTTCCCTCCCCTCCATTTCTGCCATTTCTGCCATATAACTGGTATGAGCTGCATAGTATATAACCATCCATGTTTGTCTCTGTGTTCTTTATAAACACCTGTATTTGTTTTGTTTTTTGTTTTGGTTTGGTTTGGTTTGGTTGTTTTTACAAAAATAGAATCATGCTATATACCGTATTTTCCGGCATATAAGACGACCAGGCGTATAAGACGACCCCCTAATTTTACAGTTAAAACATAGGTTTAGGCCTATATTCGCTGTATAAGACCACAGCCTCGGAAGTGGGGGGTAGTTTTATACAGCGAGTATAGGCCTAAACCTATGTTTTAACTGTAAAATTGGAGTCGTCTTATACGCCCGGTCGTCTTATACACCGGAAAATACGGTAGTATGTTACTGAGCACCTTGCTTTGGACATCCCTCTAAGTTAGTGGATAAATTAATTCTCTTTATCAGCTGCCTAAACTTCATAGTATAAATATACTGCAAGTTATTCAGTCTTTCCCTTTTTTGGTAAGTATCCAAGTGGTATCTTGTTTTTTGTCACTTCAACAATACTGCAGTAGAAATCTTGAGATATATGCTTATATTGGTGATTTTGTTCATATGTTATAGCTTCCCCCAAATGAGATTGCTAATACAATGGCTAGGGATAATTTTAACTTTAATGCCAAGATTTTCCCCAAAAGCAATTGGCAATTCACATGCCCACCAGAAATGTCTGAGTGCTAATTTTTACTAACTTAATTGGTCAAAAATTTTATTTTGTGGTTGCTTTAAATTTTAATTATTTATATTTTGCCTTTTAATAAGCATTGTGTGCCAGGCACCATTAAAATTGCGTTACCAATGTTAACTCATTAGGTCCTCATAATCTATGAGATGTGTAAGTATTATTAGTATCCCCATTTTACATAGAGGGAAACTGAATCACAGAGAACTTGAGTACAAGATTACAGTTACACAGTTAGTAAATAGTGGAATCAGTAGTTGAATCTAGGCAATCTATGTTCAGAGTCTATGCTCTTACCCACTATTCTGTAATATGTGTATTAGTGAGATTGAATATATGTCTAAGATTTTCCTTTATTTGTTGGCATGTGTAAGCTTGCTTTGTATAATATAAATGTTTGACTGTGTTGAAAATGTTTTCTTCCATTCTATTGCTGGTCTTTTCATTTTGTTTTTTTGTATCTTAAAAACTCTTATTTCCTTTTAATTTTTAGATGATCAAATGTATCTTTATTGATTCTAGTTTTTAAATATTTCAAACAATGGAAGTGTTTAGAAAGTAATCACAATTATTATATAAACCAAATTGTTTGTAACAGCAATTTATAATTATTGCCATATATTATTTTATTCTTAAAGTTGCTATATAAGTATATGAGTTTTGGGACTTGCTTGCTATTTCAGTTCCTCGGATATTCAGTATACTCTAAGCATAATTATAGCAGTTTTGCCCTCTTTCCTGCATCATCAGCGATTTGCTCTTCACTACATCTTTGCCATCAGTATACAAACATGCTTTTTCCCTCCCTTCTTAAATAAAACCTTCTCTTAACCCCACTTCCTATACCAGTTCCCACTTCCATTTAATCTGCTCAGATATACCTTCTCAGATACACTACTTCCATTTAAACCACTCAGATATACCTCTCTATTTAAAGTTGGTACTGAGTTTTATTTACTCTACTTATTACTTCATTTGAAGCACTTTTCATCTTCTAACATTGTGATGAGTATTGTTTATTTTATCATTAGAATCTAAGTTTCATAACTATCAAATAGTAGGCCTTCAGTAAATATTTTTATATCAGTAAGTGAATGAATGCATTAATGCCAGACCGTGTAGAAACAGAAACAAACAAGATATTGTGTCAGCACTTAACGTTCATTACTGGGGAGACAGATTCATTTTAGTATAATGTGGCCAATTCTGTGATAGAGGCATCCTTGAAAATTTCAATAGGAAGAGAAGCAACTTAAAGAATTTAGCTTAAGTGAAGTTCTCCCTCAGGCACAATTGAACTAAAAGCTACAAGTATACATCCATTCTGCTTCTTTTATATCTATACAATGTACATGAGTGCATATATATTTCAGCGTGTAATGTCTTATCAAAATAGGTTTATGCAGAAATTTAACCTGAAAGTTCAGAAGTACTAGGACTGTCTAGAAAATATCCAGCCATGTAAATATGAAAACGAGGCAATTTTCTATTGTTTACTCAGTAATATGTAGTATATCCTATGAACAAATCACCATATTTTTATATTTAAACATACTAATAATCTTTAATGTACAGTTGTTTTTTTCTATACAGAGCATGTGACCATCTGCGTTGTATAGCATGTGACTTCTGGGTAGTAAGCTATGCTGGCTGTATGTGGGACAAATCATGCGATTATCTGTTTTTCAGGTATGTTTCTAAAGAATTTCACTCTGAAAAATGTACAAAGTACAACTTTATATTTCTTATTTTGCTATAATGTCTCTTGGTGGACTTGGCCAAATTGTGTGGCCTCTTCCTCTTCAGTATGTCTCTCATCCATCTCCTCCTTTCCACCTGTCTGCTGTCAGCCCAGGTAAGGACATGTTACTTCTGGGTAGCAGTATACAAAGAACCTCCTCCCTGATTTTTCTGTCTACAGTCTCTTCTTTCAGACCACCTTTTCCTTGTGGAGAATTAAAGCATAACTATTGAATATGCCATTCTCCTGCCTTCTGCTTACAGACTCATGTCCACATTTCTTAGTTTGGCATTCAAGACCCCACCCCACCCCACCCCCAGTCCAGCCCCTACCTATCTATTATCCAGCTTCACCTTTACACAATAAACTTTACCTTCCCAAGTTTTGGGCTACGTCAAATTAATACTCCTATTCCCTGTGACTTTGTACTATCTTTTCACCTCCTGGGACACCATTTTATCTACCTAAACCCAGGTTTAAGTAGACCAGTCCCCCAGGATACAATTTATTATGCATCTTCCATGATTTTCTCACCATTCTAAACTTAGAAGTAAACTCATTCTCTTCTATTTGTCCACAGTCCTTCATACCTATTACAGCACTCATTGTATGTAATATTAGATTGAAAATCTTAGATGGTTTTATATGTCTGTCTCCCTCCTTGTGGTCAGGATAGTCTTACACATGCTATTACAGTTTGTACATTCTTACACACTTACTGAATACCTAATATTTTTAAGATGTAATAAGTTATAAAAACAAAACTATTTATTCACATTTTTAAATAAAAATTTAGAGCTAAAAATCTTTCATGCACATAGCATGCATTTTTGGCTCCCCAAACTTTATGTAGACAAAGACTACATTTTCATGTCCAAGTAATGAGAGTATTTTGTAGCCTCTCCAGTAGCATAAAGAAAAGTGTGTCTTCCACACCTCTTCTGGCAGCCATTCTTATGTAAACCCCTAGGATTCTCCTCTAATTTAACAAGTTTTTAAATTTTCCACGTCAAGAACCACTTTGAAAATCTTATGAAAACTTTTAATTTTCTCCATACACACACATACACACAATTGAAATGTTTAAATACATGGAAGAATTACAATTTAAGAAGCTTCAGGGGAAGCCGGGATGGCTCAGTGGGTTAAGCGCTCACTTTGCAGTGCCGGGGACCGAGGATCGAATCCCGGCCCCGGCCCATGCGGAACCATATGCTGAACTGGGAGCTCCCCCAGTTCAATTCTCTCTCTGTCTCTGTATCTATCTATCTCTCTCTCTCTCTCTCTCTCTCTCTCTCTCTGTCAAAATAAATAAATAAATAAATAAAAATATTAAAAAAAAAAAAAAAAAGAAGCTTCATAGCTCCCAATTAAAATAAAGGCTAGTACAGTCCCAAAATCCCAGGTCAGGGGAGCACATTTTTAATCCCATAGCTGGAAAAGTTAGCTTTTAATTTCAGGTCTGTTTTGCCTTTTCTGACTTTTCTAAATATGTCACCAACATAAACCATCAATTTTTATAACACTAGTATGGGATAGTAAAATGCATGTATATCAAAACTGGTGTGATCAAAGGCATTAAGTCAACTTATGATTGAATGGGTACTTGCAGTGTCTGAGTTATCAAGGATATCATTTGGTTTACTCTAGATCTGTGGTAGCCTGATTTTTTAAAAAACATACGTTTAGATAAAACAATGAAAACTAGAAGATTTATACTATTAAAAGTCAATAACAATATTATTTGTCTTTACAGTATACCAAGTACAATATTTTTAAAGTGAATAATAACAAGTAGTTATTTTTATCAGTAGAAAATACTGTCTCAGCCCTCAAGACACTTAGAAATACATGGGAAGTAAAAGCATGAAACACATAAAAAGGCTATCACCATCAAAGGATAGAAATCACTTATGTGATTTTGTTTGTTTGTTTGTTTGTAGAGTTTATTAGTGTCCTTTTAGCCAATAGACATTATTCAGCACCTAATCTGTGGCATCCATAGATATTAGGCTCACAAAATGAATAGGACTCAGTTTCTACTCTGAAGGAGTAACATCATGTGATAAATGTGACAGTAGAAATAAGTTAAAGAGGAGTGTCACAGGACAAGGTGGATACACTCCACCCTGCAGTATCAGAGAAAGCCTCGGAGTCTTTAAGAATACTTAGGAGTTTGCCTAACCAACAAGATGGACACTGTGTATTCTTTTAGGAGGTGGTTTTAAAGACAGATGAAACCATGGGGCATGTTTGAGGGCTCACAAGCAGTTTGGACTGTGGGAAGTGTTGGATACAAGGGCAGGAGATGGCATGAGGAGAGAAAGATAAAAAAGAGCAGAACCAGGAAAGCCATACTGAGGAATTTGGACTTAATTTTAGGCAGTGGATAAACCACTGACAGGAGAGATCTAAATAGAGGTGATGTTTTATGGGAACTAGGACAGTTTAGAATCATGGGGATTATTGAAGAATGTTATGGGAAACAAATAAGGATCTGAATGACAGCATTGAGGAGAGTAGAGAGCAGTCCATGTATTTGATTGATATTTTACAGTAATTCTACATGTGAAAGATGAGAGAGAAACATTGTCTAGGATGAGTCCTAGGTTTCTGTCTTGGGTTATGTAGTTGGGCAATGACACTGTACTTTGATAGAGGAAATTTATGAACAGATGTGAAGGAAGAGGCTATATGTTCATTTATGGAAACTGTTAAAACTGTGGCTCTGAAGTTCTGGTAGGAAATATAATCTGTAACATGGTAGTTGAAACCATGAGATTGGATGGTATGACCCAGGAAGGCAACTTGGAAGCCTGTCAGTGAATTCAGAGTTAAGGGATCATGTAGTAAGACAGGAGGTGCTTTGATGTTTGTGTTCTCAGGACTAAGGGAGCTATGGAGGGGGAGGGTGTATGTGAATAAGAAAGTCCTGAAGACTTTGGGGCCTAGAGTGCTGACAAAGTGAGCTTTGGATGGGAAGAGAAGCTTCACCCTTTGTGACTGTGTGGAAGGAGGTAAGACACTGATCCCTTCTTGGTGAAAGCTGGGAGGCGGAAGGTTTTCACATCTGGTGGCCTGACTGTGAGTGAGGCTGTGGTCTGCTGAAAGTAAAGGAGTGGAAAATAGATGGAGAAACACCTTGAGGTAGGGAGTAATTGCTGAGGGACACTGAACTCAAGTTAAACAGTTTGCGGAGTGCCGTTGAATGAGGAGCCATTTGTTTTCAGTGTGCATGTTGGCTACACTGCCATGCTGCTGTTTGTTTTTATTATCCTTATTTTATAAATGGGGGAAATAAGTGTATCCTAGTTTTCATAAGTTCTAGAACTTTCTAAAAGCCATGTAATCTATACTTAATCATCCTGCTGTAATAGCTAAATTAAATGCTTTTATTTTTTTATTACATCACTGTTTTCTTTATGGGAAATACATTATTTTCCTTTCTACGCTTTTTAAGATATGTGCTTCTTAAAAAGCATTTGAAATGTATTAATTAGTTCCCTAACTGTTCATGATTCCTACTCCTAAAATCTCTAATTAAGGATTCAATCAGGTATCAGGTGTTAAATTTGTCAAAATACATTCCAAGTTGAATAAAGACTTTTCCTTCATTTATCCATTTAGTTTTCATTAAACATTCAGTTTTGTGGAGTGTTTTTCTTTCTGATAAAACTTTGACGATTGATTTCTTCCCTTGTAACCTTACCTAAATCACTCATTTTCCCGAAATCAGACATTTGGCCTAGAAAATCTCTCAGGTTTCATTAGGTTCTAACCTAAATTGTGCCTGGATTTTATACAGTACAATACTGAGTGTGGTGCCATTGGCCACCAGAGGGCACTTTGTAGCCTGCCTTCTATAGCAGTGACATAAAAAGTAAAGATAGGACTGTATCTTTTTTAAATATTTATACTGTATTTTATCACTTTACATTTTTCATCATTTCATTTTGAATTTTTCTATTCTTCTTTCATGAAATAGCTACATAAATTCAGTACATAGATTATATGAAAATCATAATAGGTGTTTCCATTAATTAAACTTAAACTTTTCTATTCTTTTTTTTAATAGTTTCATCAAGTCAGATGGTTATTATTTTTTGTGATGGTCCTTCCCATTGAGTCAGTTATTATAACATTATTGTCATTTAATGTAGTATAGGCATTTATTTTGTTGCTCTTACTATAAGTAAATAAACATATTGAAACAAATAAAAAATATAATGTCATTTCAACAGAAATAACAGGCACTTTTTCTCTATTAATAAAAAATTTCTATAGTTAACCCATCCGAAGTATAGTTTTATACCTCGTATATGCCCTCCATTTGCCAATAATGCAAGCTTTTAGAACATGATATAGTGAATATCTGAAGCAGGAACTACCATCCTTGCCACTCTATTCACATATCGTGTGACCTCTGATAAGACAAATCAATAATTCTTCACTCTTATGTCACTGTGTTCTAAACAGCCTTAAGAAACAGGCCTAGAGAATTGCCATTAAAAATACTGGATACTGAGGAAATACCATCAGAAAGAACACAGAAGCATCTCTTCTTTTGTTTGTATGAGGGGACCAAAGTTTGTTTAAGCTTCAGACGTTGAAAAAAATAGGAAAATAAAGCAATTTAACCTGTTTTTAGTTTTTGTCATTAAGCACTGAACAAAAGCCACTATTCTAAAACATTTATATTTTACTAATAGGAACAACATGCCCGAATTCCACAAATTAAAAACTAAATTGGTAAAGAAGAAAGGAGCACGGGCGTATGCCTGCCAGTGTAGCTGGAGAACTATTGAAGAACTGACTGACCTTCAGACCGATCATCAGCTGCGTTGGGTTTGTGGTAAACATTAAGAATGTAGACTTTTTCACATTCAGACAAATGCATCCATGAGAGCAGTCTCCATTAATCATAATATTTAGGTAAAGATACAAAGCAGTATCATGCCCTTTGGAAAAAGACAGGAAATTTCACTTAAAGACTAGACAAATTTTTGAAGACCAAATGAACTTGAGAAGATAATAATGAGCTTTAACATTTTGGAATTATTTCTGTTTGATATGTGGACATTTCACTTTGTGAGTAAGGTACCAAGTTATCCAAATTCTTCTTTACCAGCCTATCTCCTGTTAAGTAAAAGTTTAATTATGAAGTTTCATACAAATATATAGCCATTCATTAGCAACTGCAGTGTTACTGACTGCTGATACACTTCGCATCAACCTTCCTCATGTATAGCATATAAAGGGGATAAAGCTGACGAGTGCAGAGAAGTCATTGAGGGGTATCCACATCACCCTCCACTAGTCAGAGCTGTTGCCAAATACCATAATTTAAACATAGCAGAAACCATGTAAGCAGTAACTAGTTGAGGGTTTTTTAGGAGTATAGGTATATATTGTAAATGGAAACACTGCCTATATCTGATCTTACCTCACCACTTAATATTATATACAATAATAAGTATATATTACTTATTATTTTTCCTTTTCATTTAGATGTCAGTTTATTTGTAATTTTAGCAAATACCCATTTATACTCTCATATAAAAATTTTTTGATATACCTGAAATCACGAGGAAAAATTCTAATACAAACAAGTCATTGTGTGATTTTCCAGTACTTTCTATCCTCGATTGCCTAAAACGCCAATCAGATAAAGGGAACAACAAGTATATTTTCTCAACCAGCTTGATTTTTCTGGTAGAATCAGATGGACATACTGTTTATTAGATGAGTATATGAAAAGAGAAATAAAGCATAGCTCAACCAAACTGTTGGGCTCCTCCTTGACATTGACATCAATGAGCCTGGAGGAACCCCACAATAGCAGTACGTTCAGGAAGTCAGTTACCTCAAAATTACCAGCTCTCAGCCACCATCGAGAGACTGGGGGCTTTCTAATCTGCCAAAGCTCTTACTGCATGTGTCTTATATGTAGTTCAAATGTGTGACACAAGACATGCTGAAAGGGAGTCATTGAAGCAAAGTCATGATCTGCTTAGTCTTATGCCGAATTTGTTCCAGTCACCCAATTTAAGCAAAGAAAAATCTGGTCATTAAAATCCTTTTCCCAGCCGCAACACATCTGCATGTGTGTAAAATTTACTTTAAGTATAGCATTGCAAAAGAACAGCTCTGCTAGTGGCAGAGGCTCACATTTTTGTATTAAGAACATGTTTACAGATCTTATCTTTCAATGAAAATGTTTTGTTTTATCCTGAAATGTAGAGGGATTGGATTAAAGTCACTTACTCCAAAAAGCACATCAACAAGATCTACACGTTCACAACCCTGTGGATTTTGGCAAATTAGTCATACTGGTGATGCTTTTTTTAAATGCACATGAACACTTATAAAATCATTAGTTTGAAAATATTTTTTCTTCTATTATTTTATCATAACTATCCTACAGCTTCGATACATTGCCCATGTTTGGCACTTCATAACATAGTAATTACAATAATTCCCCTACATCAGATGTGTATGTATGAGTTCGCACTTTTGTTGGCAATTTAAGCTTTCTAATATTGTACAATTTTTAATCTAGAAGAGAAAAAAATGTTTATATACAAGTAGATAAATTACCAGTTGCAATTTAAGCCAAAATACAATTATTTTATTTAGTATCAGTGTAGAAGAAAAGCATAGTTTCTATTGAACTATAATGTTAAAATGCAAACTCTGTAGAACTTTCAAGATGTTTTACCCATTTGTTTTTAATATATAATAATTTCCTACCTTTAAAAAGTACGGTATCTATTTTTGGTCAAGCCAGATAGCTACTTTATTTGAACTGTGTTGCACTTTCCTACCCTTGTCCTACCTAGAAATGAATAAATAACAAATAGCTTTACTCTGTATTTGGTTCCTTTTTTATTGTATAGTAAAATATTTATATTGGGATTAACTTGAAATAATTTTGATAGTTCTTTGAAAATATCAACAAAAACGTTTTCAACCATCTAGTCAAACAGAATTTATTGATTTACATTGAGGAGAAGCATGCCCTGAGTCTGTGTGTGTGTGTGCATGCATGCGTGCAATGTGTGTGTACATGCACGTGTAACAGGACATGGGTATTTAAAGGATCACGCCCAAGTGCCATAAGAACAAGCCATGATGATGTAGTATACATCCAGACCCTGTATGTAGTAATGTCAGTAAACTTAGCATTCCTCTTTCCTTGGGCCAAAGAAGATGGCATCAGACTATGATTTTGAATCATTTTCCCTTCTTTTCTTAGATCTGATATGATAAATAAAAAATATGAGGGGAAGCCGGGATGGCTCAGCATGTTAAGTGCTTGCTTTGCAGCCTCGGGGACTGAGGATCGAATCCTAGCCCTGGCCTGTGAGAACCTATATACTGAACTGGGGTGTGCGTCCCATACGAGAGGCCCCCAGTTCAGTTCTTGCCAGGGCAACCTTCCCATGTGGAAGATCCCCAGTTTGGCCCCTGGCTCGAGAGGGCATACCTCCCATGCAGTAGGCCCCTGGCCCAGTTCCCACCCTATGGGGACTGCTCTGGGCTCTCCCCTTTCTCTCTGTTTCTGTCTCTGTATCTCTCTGTCTCTGTCAAAAACAATAAGTACCCAATAAGTACTGTGATGCTTAGCAGCAACTTTCAAATGCTGATTTTTCTCATGTTTTAACAAAATCTCTACCAGCCAACATACTACCCCTGGTAATCAGCCTTACATGTTGTTTTAAATCATTATTGAAAGGAAGAAAAGATTCAAAATATATGAGTACAGTCTCTTTAGAGACTTAAAATCTTGTATGTGTTTGGGTATATGATACCATTTTGCTCCCTGTTTTACAAGATTGCATGGGATATATAGATATACATGTGGTTGATAAATTCTTTTCAGACTTTTCCCAAATGCCTTGAAATAATGGATGACAATATGAAGTGTTAAAAATCAGAGTTGAGAGTCACACCCCTTGGGAAGTTACTTACTGTGCTGGGCTTTATTTGCCTTATCTATATGAATGGTAACAACTCTTTCTAAGCTTGTTGTAAGTATTAAATTTTATAACACGAAAAATGACAGGCTTAGTGTTCAGAATATGTGCTTTTGTGTGTTCTTATTTCCCTTCTGAAAGCAATGCTGTCTCAATTAATGTACAAGTGCAGCATTTTTCTTACAGCAAAGCTTTTCATCCCATTTATTTTTCATTCCCTAAACTTCCTCATGAGAAAAGCAGCTATGCTATTGTTTTTATTTTATAATTACTAAATGTAAGCATGGCCAGCTGTATCTTTATTTAAGTCGAAACTACAACTTTCAGGAAGAAAACGAAATGAAAACCACTCACCAGAGGCTCTTCCTGTCTGGGTTCAACCTAATTGATCATCATGAAGGCATTCTGGGCCTTTCACAGTATCTTTTCAGCTTCATCTGCCTCTGCTTCTCTCCTCTTCCAAGTAAGCCCATATTCTACTCACTGTCCCTTAGATATACCTCATATTTTACTGCCTTCTTGATGTTCCTACTCTTCCTCATTCTTAGGCTATCAGAATTCAACTTATGTTTTGATACCTATATCTTATAAACCAGTGATTCTCAAAGAGTGTTGTCCACTTTTGTGGGAGTCCCCAGGAGTCTTATAAGGGTCCAGATGATCAAACCTGCTTTCATAACACTTAAGATATTAATTCCCTTTTTTCACTGTGTTGACACTAGTGGTGCAAATGTAGGTAAACGTGGCACCTTAACATGATCCAAAGCATTGGCACCGTACACTTGCAGTAGAAAAGGCCAGTTTCACTTAAGAATGTACTTGCTAAAGGAAGTAAAAATTACTGATTTTATTAATCTCCGCCTTCAAAAACATACCTTTTTAATAATTCACTATTAAAGTGAATACAAAGTGTATTTAAGAGTATACAAAAAGAACTTCTATAGTTGAGTTGTCAGCTGGACTTCTTTAATGGGATCCATTTTTATCTGAAAGCACAGGAAAACTGAGTATTCAGAATATGGATCTTTGGCATATATTTTCTCAAAAATTCACTGAGTTACCTATAGGAAAATAACTGACAGTATTTATTGTTTGATAAAATTCAAGTCTTCAAGCAAAAATTAGAATTTTGGAACATTTGTAAATTTATTTACCACTATAAGCATTTTATCTTCCCCATACTTGAAACCTTTTTGATAAGACTAATGATGTTATGAACAAGTGAATTTTTGGGTACTATATAATGAAAGGTGACAATACATGGAAGATTTAAAGTGCATAATAGACCAATGGATTTTTTTAAAGATTTATTTTATTGTTTGAGGGAAAGTGTGTGAGAAACAGAAAGAAACAGAACAGGGAGAGGGCCCAGACCAGTCTCCATAGTTATACATTATTAGTTGTGTTGTGACAGTTTCATTTCACCCAGGTGGATGTGGGGCCATGTGGGGCAGGAACCGAACTGGGAGCCTTCAGCATCTGGGTTTGCATGGGCTGGGGCCAGAATTCGACCCCAGACCTCATGGTTGCAAGGCAAGTGTTCAATCTGCTGAGCTATCCTGGCATCCCCAACCAATATTTGTATTTTTTATTAGTTTCAGGTGCACCAAACAGCATAGTGATTAGACATTTACCCACCTCATAAAGTGATAACCCCAACAAGTCTACTACCCATCCTATACCATACATATAATAGCTATTACAGCACCCTTGATTATATGCCCTCTACTGTTAGATCAATGGATCTTTTTTTTTTTAAAGATTTTACTCTTTATCTTTTCCTATTTTTTTTTAAGTATATATTTATTTATTTATTTATTTTGACAGAGGAGAGAGAGATACAGAGACAGAAAGAGAACTGAACTAGGGGAGCTCCCAGTTCAGCACATGGTTTCTCACGGGCCGGGGCCGGGACTTGATCCTCGGTCCCCGGCGCTGCAAAGTGAGCGCCCAACCCACTGAGCCATCCCGGCTTCCCCAGATCAGTGGATTTTAATGTAACAGAATACTAAAACTTTATTTATATGATTGCAGTTTCCACATTGCAACTAACTTAAAAAACATACCAAGTTTTGATAATACTAAATAGCCACAGTTTTCTGAAAAGACTACTAAAATAGTCTTCTCTTTTCCAACTTAATACATGTCTGCATGCGGCCAAAATTTATCCTAGGGCTTCAATGAAAACAACATCTTAAGAGAAAGCAGCAGTAGTTGAGAGAATCCAGCTGTCTTCTATTAAGTCAGATTAAAGAGATTGGTAGAAATGTAAAACAAATGTTACTCTTCTCACTTTATTTGTTTTGGAAAATACATTTTCATAGAAGTTCAACAGGGGAAGCCGGGATGGCTCAGTGGGTTAGGCGCTCACTTTGCAGCCCCGGGGACCGAGGATTGAATCCCGGGCCTGGCCTGTGTGGACCCATATGCTGAACTGGGGAGTGCCCCCAGTTCAGTTCTCACCGGGACAAGACCCCTGCCCAGTTCCTGCCCTGTGCAGCCCGCCCACCTGTGGAATGAAACTATGTGGAAAAACCAATGATGTGCAACTATGGAGACTGTCTAGGCCCTCCCCCTTCTCTCTGTCTCTGACTCTCTCTCTCTCTCTGTCAAAAACAATAAATAAATCTTAAAATAAAAAAAGTTCAACAACATATAATGGGTTTATTATTTTTTAAGTTAATAGTTGTTAATGTTTTCAGTTTTAATTTTTAATACAACAAATATCAATAGCTAAAACCATAAATACAAGCTATTTGGGTTCACAATTTTTAAGAGTGTACGAGGGTCCTGAGATCGAAAAGCCTGAGAACTGTTGTACACTGTCCTGTCACCCCACAGCCCACCACAGCCTAAAGGTAGAAGTTCCCCCTCTTCCATCTGCTTTTGAGTTTTCTGTTTCTCATATAACTTGTATTAAAATTAGTTGTGTGCTTACTGTATTCATCTTGGAGATTAGATATGAAACTCTAAAGTCTTGAATAGTCTGTCTGGTAGAGGAGAAAGTATCTGGGACAATTATACCACTAACTTTTGGAGGCATTGTGGGTAAGCCACAGTATCTTTGGGCTCATCCATAAAATAAGGGTTGGATTTAATGACATAAATTTTTTTCTAGTTTGAAATGGTATGAATATTACTCCTTTTAAAATAGTTTATAGACCCAGTGTTGGACTAGTCATACATTTGGAGACACGGTACATGTTGTAGAGAAGAGCTCAGATTCTGGGGTCAGAGACATGGGTTTCAAAAAGACATGACCTGTGTCCTCTTGGAGCTTTCACTCAGTAGTGGAAAGAAGCAAACCACTTACTGCTGAGATCATGAGTGCTCTCAGAGTACATGGGGTCCTTACAGAGAATAGGCATTTAAATGACGGTGGGAGGAAATGTTGTTCTTCCTCCTTGTAGGAGATGATTCTTAAATTGTCATAATGTGTTTGAAGAACAACAAATGTGTTAATTAGGCTTGATTTTTACAATGAATTATAGGGGAATAGAATGCTAAGATCTGAGACTGTACGAGAGTGGTAAGGGGGATTGAATTAAGAAACTTGTACCATGTGGTATGAATAAAAATTGAACTAAGTGGAAGAAGCAGTTGAAAGAGAAAGATGACAGTTTCTCCAAGTGACATGCATGGTGTTTGTGGTACTATTAACTCCTTCCCCTCCAGGACTGCACATCCTCAGCTGCTAAACTCAGAAAGAGAAGAATGTCATCCCACACTCTGAGAATGAAAGGCCCGTAGGAGGCATTCTCAAGAAGGCCGTGTTTGTTAAGGCAGAATGGGAGTATGTGGAGTTTACTAGATATGAGTATTCAGAAAGGAGTTGGCAAAGAGGCAACAGTGGGGGAACTAGGGGAACAGGGAATGGTAGGAAATGGAGAAGAAAAACATGAGAGCCTGTAAGGAACATAGATTTCAGCCAAAAAATAAGGAACAGATCCCTGGGGATTGACAGACCTTAAGGATCTAACAAAAACTCTGGTTTCAACTAGAAACAAGGTAGTTTCAGTGCATGACATAGGCTCAGGGCTCTGGGTGGTGATCCAGGCTGCTAGAAAGGTGTTTTGCATCCAGGTCAGTGGTCTACATCCTTTACTCTCAGTTTTGAATAGAATTAACTCTAATGAAATCCAAATTATTAGGAGAGTACAAAGCTCATCTCTAGCTATAGTAGTAAAAGTACCAAAGAAAAATGTGTTGTCTTCATAAAGCCATTTACAGATACTCTTAATACTATCAAATGAAGCCTAAGGACTAATTCCTTGTCAAGAAATTGTTCATCAGAGTAAGTTATTATCAGGGGGCTGAGAGGATTGGGATTCAGATAGACAAGGAAGACTAAGAGACGGGGCTCAGGCATCAGTTTTGCTGAAGAGCAATACCAGAGACAAGAAGGATGGACACATGAAACTGTCATTATTATCCTTACTCACAGATGAGGAAACTGAGGCACAAAGAACTTGCCCTAAGTCACATGACTTATAAATAGCAGAGTAGGATTCAAACCCAGATCAACTCGCATCTGCATCTCTGTAAAACAGGGAAGAAGTTGCTTCCTGCAAGATAACTAGAGCAGAAGCTTAGTGGAGTCCCCCAGGGCTCTCACCCCGGCATTCCCCAGTACAGCCCTGATGGACAGGTAAAAAGCGTGTCCCAAAATTCACGAAAGAAGTCATTTGATAGAAAACAGGTTTATAATTAAAAATTGTAAATTTTCGTTGCTCAGCAATGAAAACACGTTCTTTCGTGTAGTGCTCCATTTTTAATAACCCTGAACTGTCAGCTGTCACGCTGTCTTTTTTTTGTTGTTGGCAACACTTTACCACACAAATGACGCAAAATTCAAATCTTGCGTGAATTTTGGAACACCCTTTAGGGTAAACACACTGGATTGAGACAACATACATTCCCTTTTTACCAAAATATTACTTCCAGATATTCTCTGTGACTGCTTAGAAGCAAGACACAGCACCCAGGTGTAGCTAGGTTTCAGGTTGTTTAGATGATAGCTTCCAGGAACAGTA
The DNA here is from genome assembly GCA_004027555.1 of Craseonycteris thonglongyai. NCBI lineage: Eukaryota > Metazoa > Chordata > Mammalia > Chiroptera > Craseonycteridae > Craseonycteris > Craseonycteris thonglongyai. Next base: position 827 of record PVKE010027825.1, on the reverse strand, counting down.
TGAGAGGGAGACAGGTTAGGTGCAACAGGAAAGAGTTCAATAATCCACTAGTCACATCAGCCATGGGCTTGGGGATGAGGAATGAGAGACTACCAAGGACTTGATGACCCTGGAACAATGTTAGGATCTGGGTTCCTGTCTAGCTCAGTGGTTCTCAACTCTGGCTTCAGATTGAGACACCTGGGGAGCTTTAAAAAGTGCCCGTGTTCAGGCACAGAAGCCCAAAAATTCTGATTAATTTGTCTGCAGTGAGTCCCAAGCATCAGTGTTTTCAAAAACACTCCCAGTTATTTCAGGACTAAGCCAGGGTTGATATCCACTAGTAGCCATATAACCTTCGGTATGTCACATTTGTCTTTGGGCTTTAGTATGCATCCTCACCTGTTTAAAAAAAAATTATTATTTGCTAAGAGCTTCAACTGACAACATAAAAATATGAGGTTTAATATTAAGTGACTTTTAATTTTCTTTTCAGGATTAAACTTTTATGATATAATCATGCTGAAATAATTATTTCATTTGAGTTTGGAGTACTGTCATCAGTGGTTGGTTCTCTTAGAAGCAGCGAGATCCAAGATGGCGGCATGAGAGGAGAACGCCGATAACTGCCTGGGAAGGGCCTTGTGAACAGAGGGGAATCCACAGGGGAAACCCTGAGAAGAAACCTCAACTAAGAGAACCACACAACACGGAACAACACACAAAGGTTAGAGAAAAAAGGGCAGACCGGGAGAGGAAAAGGGAAGCAGCGGTTCGGGGACAGAGACTAGGAGCGCGGACCGGGGCTGGCAAAAACAAAGGGGGATTGGGAGACTACGGTCAAAGTG
>PVKE010027824.1:0-21334 GCA_004027555.1 Craseonycteris thonglongyai | reverse complement strand
TTAAAAGGCCCTTCTAATAGGAAGTGTTTTAAAAACTTTCTGTTTGTCAACTTTTGGGTGAAACAGCGAAGTATAGATTGAAACTACAGAATTTAATCACATCATAAAAGTACTACATATAAGAAGGCCTGGGGTATACTTATAACAGTGGTCAGAGGAAAAATTCGTAACACAAACTCACCAGTGAAGATGAAAAAATAAAAACAAACACCCAGTTCAAAAACAAAACAAAACAAAAAACAAATAAAAGTAAAAGAAAGCTCAAGAAAGAATGTAAGAAAAGCAGAGGTTACAAGATAGACTACTACAGAAAAAAAGAGATTTGGATGTGTGTGTATCCCTGTGTGTGTGTGTATTTGTGCAAGTGTGAGCATAAGTGGATAGATGTGAAGGGTGTTTTAATGAGAATACAGCAGTGTATTTTTTCAGATTTGAGGAATTCTATGTGAAACACAGGTATCACTAGGATAGAAAACGTGTGTGTGTGTGTGTGTGTGTGATTTTTCAGTTATTCATTGTTTTACAACTTGAAAATGGAAACATAAGCTGTTTTCATATATGAACTGTGATTGCTTATAGTAAAATGGCAAGTGGGAGCCAATACTGGTCGAAGCCCTAGCAGCACTGTAACCATGACAATGTAATTATGGGCATCCTTACGTCTTAGTACCTGGGCTAGCCACAGTGCTGGTGGCATCAGGAAAACAACAGATGTTACCCTTGAACAAATAAGCAATATAATCAGTGCTGGATTTCTATAGCTATGTTTGGGTTTTGGAATTATGTTCTTAAAGCTTTCTTTATGCCCAATATTACTGAAATTCTTCCAGGGAAGAAAAGTCATTTCAACATAGTAAGTATAAAACACTTTAGCCTCACACCTCCTTTTTCCATGAAACATTCTCACAAAATGCTTTGTTATCAAAAACAGTTGCATCTTAACAGAACAAATGTTTTGATTGGGTGAGCTAAAAAATGACATCATCTTATAGAATATTTCTACAACAAGGAGCTGAGAATACTTGCTAGAAGGGTTGAGATTTTATCTCACACATCACAGCCTTGCATATTCCAGACTTTCAGAGTATCTATTGGCTAAATATACCAGAAAGTGAACAGTTGTTCATATTTAACAATTCAGCTTTCCCTTCTTTAGACACATTACAGGTTACCAACTCCTCTTGTTGTTTATGTCTCCATAAAATTTCAACCCTCATGAACAAAGGAATTTGCGAGGTCTGTAGGACTAGGCATAAATTATTTTTCCTAGTCAAAAAGTAAGTATAATTAATTCATAAACTTTTCTCATTTAAAACAAATTTATCCTGTGTCTTTGATGCTCACCATAAATTGTAGCTGTGCTTCATTCTAATATATTCTATTACTATTTGGTGCCTCAGAAGATTTAAAGGATGTCAATTTCCTGTACAATTTATCAGGAAATATTTCCTAATGCTGTTTAGAACACACTTCTAAAACACAACTTACAAAATATTTATCACATTGCTTGCATGTTAGCACGTTTTCAGAACCATAGCCTAGTTCCTTCTTGCCTCCTTTTGACAAGAGTAAGTTTAATATTAATTCTCCTTCCCATAAAAATACATACTTAAATATATTATGTATTTAGGATGCATTTGTTATAAAATTATTTGGAGATTTTCATCCTCTATTGCAATGCTTATATAAGGATCATTTATCCTTATTTGACTTGGTTGGCTTTCTCATAAATTTATTTAGTAGCCCTGTCACCTACCTCTGCCCCCCCCAAAAGCCCCCCACCCCTTTTCTGGGTGTGAGAGGGAACTCTCTTGTTTTTATTTTAGCATCTCCCCATTTGTTTCTTAAGAAAAAAGGATCTAATTAATCTGATGGATTAAATTCCAGGGTACTGGCTGGCCTGTGCACCCTTAATTGCTAGGTTTCTATGTATTTAAAGCCCATTTCCTGCTGTGATGTTTAATTTTAGGTGTCAACTTGGCTGCCCTGTAGTAGTTCTGCGTTGTTGGGTCAAACACCATTCTAGATGTTGTGAGATACTTTTTAGGTTCAATTAACATTTAAGTCAGAATTTGAGCAAAACAGATTATGTTTAGAATGTGCCTGAGTCTCAATCAGTTGAAAAGCCTTAAGAACGAAAGGACTCAGATTTCCAGAAGAAGAAGGAATTCAGTTTAAGACTCTGAAATCAGCTCTTACCTAAATCTGCAGCCTGCTGGTATGTCCCACAAATTTCAGATCTGCCAGCCCTGACATCCAGTGAGCCTGCCAGCCAATTCCTTAACATCTCTGTCTCTCTAGTTGGTTCTGAATTCTGATGACTGCACCTGCTAATGAATCTTTCCCATGTCTTTTCTATTTCTGTTTGGCAGGCTGAGGAAGTTTACCACATAGAACTAGTACCTTCATGTATTTTTGTTTAAGACTTACTTTATTATTTTGAGAGATGGTGTGAGAGTGAGAGAAAGAGAGGGGGGAGGGGAGAGCCCCGAACAATCTCCATAGTTGTACATCATTAGTTTTTGACATTTTTGTTTCTTATAGGTGGATGTGGGGCCATTGAAGGTTTTGCAGGAGTCAGGGCTGGGATTTGATCCCTGGACCTTATGGTTGCAAGGCAAGCACTCAACCTGTTGAACTATCCCTGAATCCCTTGTTCTGTCTTTCTATATCACCATACTTCTTCCTTCTCACATGGATACTTTACCAATAAAGATCCGTATTATCCCTCAAAGGGAGAGAAACCCAAGCTTTAGGCTCTGACCCAGCCCAGGAACTCCCACACTGAGTCATCTGGGTGTATGGCTAAAATACAGGGGTCCAGCAGAAATAATGCTCTGCTGGAAGATCACCAGCACTTAAAAAGGGGGCATTAGTTCTGCTGGACCCTGATCTGAGCAGCTCTGTTGGGAACACTAAGGGTAAAAGGTTAGGATGGGCCACAGGACGTGCTGGATGAGGCCAAGTATCATCCACCTCATCTGCAAATGTATCCTAACTCTTAAATGTATTGGGGGTTGTGAGGGAACAGCTCTGTTTTGTTCTGAAGCTAAGTCTCATCATATCACAAGATGGAATCTCTGTGGTCAAAAGATTTGGGAAAACTGAGGCATAGAATCTCATCTATTCTGCTCTCATTATGTGACTATAACTGAGTTGTTTTCCTTTATCATATTACTTAAAGTCATTGACTTGGTACCATAGTCCTGTGAGATGACTTTATTATGAGAACAGTCAAGATCACACAGCTCATACAGCATAAAGGCAGCAGATACCCACCTCCATGAAGAAACACCTCCCTCACATCTCCCAAGGTGCTCTGTTGGCCAAGGTGCACCTCCATTGAATCTTGCCATATTTTTAACCAAAACCCATTGTCTTTGAAGGATAAAATACAGAATATCTAACTTGGCTCACAATAGACATGATTAGATTTATGCCTCCTTAACTCCAAGTTGTGGTACTGTATGTTTTCATCACTCTCTAGATACCAGTATAGCCTTTTATTTTATTTTATTGGTCAATTTCTTTAATGCTTTGATCACTTTCCCACCTTAAGGCCTTCTCACATACTATTCCATTTGCGGGGATACTCTTTTCTCTACTGTTCTCTGTGCTTCAAGTTCATTGATACTACAATAAAGCCTTTCTCAACCTTCTAATAAGGTGCCCTGTTATAACTGAGCACTTACCGAAGGTGCAATTTACTTTTATGGCTGATTAGTAGTTCAATATTTGTCAGTTCTCTGCAGTGAATACCTATTGTTCTTTCTATGGTATTTTTCTATGTTTCCTGTGAGCAGAAATATCTTTCTGAAAACTTTATCCCCATTCCACTTGTGTGATTTTTTTTAACCCAGAAATGTCTTTTCTTTTATATAATTATAATTTTACCCCAACTGCAGTTTTCTAGTAGAGTGACGGGCACCTAATTCCATCTGTGCACCTTCTTCTAGTCACAGTTGATTGAAAAAGAGAACAATCAGCATTCTTTCCAAGGGTTTTTCAAACTGTAGTTATCGAAGTCAACCCTTTTCAAGCAGAATTCTGGTGCTTTTGATTTTGGTAAAATCCTAGGTGTCTACAATTGGGAAAGGTGGAGCTGATATGCAGAAAAAAATCAGATGTAAGAACAGAAGTTGGAGTACTTGAAGTAGTTGAATACCTCATTCTAGTTGTTCCTGAAGCCAGGTGACACTGACCTTTTTAGAGATGGACTGGTTTTGTGAGATACACGGTCTTTGCGCTACTTTTACATAAGTTAGTTTGAGTTGGTTTGTCATTGTTGGCAATTAAGATTGTTGATTATTAATATATTCTGGGAGATGTAAGCTCCACAAAGTCACCCTTTCTAATTAGATGCCCAGTCCTTCACTTTTCTTCCAAATAAACATCTTAGTGTAATTTGTCAATGAAGCTCTATTTGATAAAAGTGTATTAAACTACAAAGGAACCACTTAGTAATAATTCTACTTGTTTCATTTCTTCACTTCACTCTCTTGACCTTTAATGTTTATGTGAAAGTTTATTGTTTTTCTCAGTTTTGAAATCTGTGGAAGTTCCTTTAAATGCTGGATTTAATATTTGAAGTCAAGTCAACCACTCTAGATTTGTTTTTATTACTTCTTTTTCTTTCTATTCTCCCAAAGTGTAAACTCTTGTTTGAAGATAGGTTGAAAAATTTCTTATTAGTGAACTTCCTTTTGCTGACGTCTAGCGTTTCAAACTCATGAAGTTCTGTCATCTTAGATATGGATAGAAAGGAACCCAGCCATTTTGGCACGTTTTCCTGAGAATATCCTACTAATGAAGGCTCTAGGGATCCAACTGAGAAACGTAACAATGTAGGTTCCTCTACTCTCTCAAAATCCCCAAACTGGGACTAGACTCTTGCCACCTCACCATATGCTTAGAATATTTCAGGGAATAAAGTCAAGTTGAAACCATATTTTCTACTGTTTTACCATTATTATTTATATAACAGATGCAGGCAATTCATCAATGTCAGGAGAAACTACAAGGAAACAGCTCTCATGACCATAGATACCAAAACATGCTCGTAGTCTTAAACGCTTGCTAAAAAAACAACTTATGCCATTATTCTGACTTTTGGGGGGAAATCATTAATATTTAAGTCTTCAAATAATCCATTTGGAAGTAGATTAAATATAAGCCTTATGAAAATAATGGTAGGGTAATTGGATCAGAGAAGTAATAGTAATAAAGACAGTAGTAATATGTGACTAATATTTTATAGTTTACAAAATATTTCCTGGAATATTCACACATGAAATGTGTTCAGTAGCTCAATAAGGGGTAACATTGTAGAGATGAGGAAAATAAATGTAGTTCGGGGAAGTGAGTGAATAGGTCTTGCCAGATAAAATACAGAGCAATGAGTTAAATTTGATTTTAAGAGAAACAATAATTATATTTTTAGTTTAAATATGCTGTGAATATTGCATGCTTGCCTGAAGTTTAAATTTAGCTAAGTGTCCTGCATTTTTATTTGCTAAATCTAGGAACCTGGGATAAAACTAAGGTTTCAAAGTTAGTAATTAGCAAAGCAGGAGATCCTTAACAACCAGTGGAGAATGTGATGGTTGACATGAACTTTGAACAGATTCTATTTTATACCTAGATGGCATTATTGTCATTTCAGGACATTGCAAGAAACATAATTTCTTCACATTCTAAATTTTTAGGTATGAAGCTAGTTTAGAATTGTCCATGAAAATGCACCATTTCTGATGAGCCACTTTGAAATATGTGGGGTATATTAACCCAAATATAAATAAACACTAAACAGGCAGATTTCTTCACTGGCTACCCTCTACACCCACCAATTACTGAGGGTTAATGCTTTCTTTGGGTGTAATGTGTACTCTGGGATATTTTTGAAGAACTAGCTCATCATTTATAAACTACACATGATCTTAGCCAAAATGGCCAAGAAGCGATCATTTAGAAAACTGATCAATGGTTTTCAAGTCTCAGCTTGAACCCTGTTAGAAAATAAATCCCCAAAGGGACATTTCACAAACCAAAGAGAGGGCCCTTTAGATTCCCTGAACCCTTTGGAAATAGTGTGAGAAGTCACTGAAACCATAGTAGAAGATTTTGGTGGGTTCTTAGCAATCACAGAGGAATTCTAAAAAAAACCCAGAAATAAATAAATAAATAAAAATATGGCATTTCTTTCTATGAAGTAACAGTAGTTCCATAATTCACTTTACAACTAGCATCAAGTGAGACAGAGGTAGTCCGTGGTGTCTGATTGTATTACCTGACTATAAGATGTACGTCAAAGGTTTGTGCTTAGCAGTTTCCTCTTTTCAGTGGGTCTATTCACAGAACACCAGAAATAAGGGTCCCGTGGGGAAGTCAGCACCACGGAGAATTCTGGGGAGGGGAACCTTCCCTTTTAGGTGGCAGAGCTGAAAGCATGGTACTGCCTCCAAGGGAGGAATCTGTTGAAATGGTATATATTAAAATAACATTACTTTATTATGTTTTAGATGGATCGATCATTTTAGAGATTCACTCATAAATTTGAAGTAGCTTGCAAGTAACATTCCTGCTAGATGCCACTGTGTCATGAGAAATGGTGACATAGACTTCTGCTATGGACTTAATGATGTCTGTGCGATTAAGGAAGCCCAGATCTGTATGAGTTTAAACTAAGTGAGAAACTTTAAGAAGCTTCACACTTCACCACAAGTACAATACTGAAAAGCGTTAAGCTCCAGTGTGGTTTTCCAAGGCACTGCTAGAAATGAGTTTTTATAAAACATAGATGTATCTGGAAAGGATTAAATCACTTGTATCTAAGGAAATTAATTTCTATATGTAATGGTGGGGAAGCAGATCGAACTGTAGCTAGAAAATTAAAAACAAGACAAAACAGAAAACAAAAGAAAAGGAATATGGCATTTACTAAAGCGAGACATGGACTTTTCTGTTAGGGAAGTTTCTTGGGAAAACCTTCACTTGAGCCTGAACTTCATGGATTCTGCCACGTAAGCTCTTTTTCCATTTTCCTGAAACAGAGAGAACAATAATTATGATCATTTTTGGAATCAAGTTACTGTTTACTCTCTTTAAGTTATCTGTAGTGCACTGGAAGTGAATGAATAGCACATACTTACCTCCTGCTTAAATCTCCTTTTCTAGGCACTGTGCTTGCTGTTTGAGATATAAATTCCTGAACCCATTTAAGGGCAGAGTTGTCCACTTGGTTACTCAATCTAACAGAAAAGAAAGGTCTCATGGGATTTTACCCCAGGTTATAGCACAAGGAGAATATTATGAGTAAATTTTATTGTAGGCTTTCTAGATGTTGTCCCCCCAAAAGGTATGACACAGGTCAGAACATTCCTGCCATTTAGTGGAATGGTATCACTGCTGAAGGCCATGACACTATAATTATTTGCACCTAAACACAAGGTCCACTCAGAGAAGGAACATGTCTGACCTTTCAATAGGACTGAATGCAAGGCAGAAGCTAGAGAATTCCAGTCATGTTGAGCAGGAGTTTATTGGAGATATTTTTAGAACAAAAGAGTGAGACATCTATCCTTTGCCCAAATCCTTAAACAGTACTGCTCAGGCAAACGTGGAAAAGGAACCATCCGTATGGCTCAGGGCCTTGCATCTTTGGGGGTTGATGTCTCTGGAAACAATTAAAAGACTACCAGTGTCTCCACTTTCCAACAAGAAATTTTTGATGAGGTTTATGTAGATATTAAAATATTTTTTGCCAGGAGTGAATGACGGGTGGATTCATGGATAGGGGCTGGGTCTGACCAATTTGTAGGGCGAATTAACCAGAAGTGACTTCTCTGAGGCACAGAGACACCTCACTGAAGACACTTTCCCAGAAGAGAAGAATTAAACAGAAAAGCTTGACTCAGTAGCACAACCCTAGTCATTAGAGAAAAAATTTGAAAAGGCCATTTTGTAAAACCTAATCCAGGTGCTAGAGAGTAGCTGGCCCTTCATTCGTGAACCTGTAATAGGACACCACTGAAGAAGAGATAATGAAATCTGCTTGCTCTTGATGACAGTATCAACAAGATTTGACCCATTGGAGGCTCTAGTGCTTCCCCTCCTTGAGCCTCATTTTTATTTGTGAAATAATAATGATAGTGTGTAATGCTGTAAAGCAGGCATGTCCAACCTGCATCCCAGCACAGCTCAGCATTGAACGAGACTCAACACAAATTCTTAAAACGTTATGAGATTGTTTTGCTACATTTATTTTTTCCTAGCTCACCAGCTATCATTAGTGTTAGTGTGCTTTATGTGTGGCCCAAGACAGTTCTTCCTCCAAAATGGCCCAGGGAAGCCAAAGGTTTGGACACCACTGCTAAATTTATAAAGGGTAATATGCTATGAAATGTCAGTTGGTATACGAGGAGCAGAGGGAGTATTAGAGATTGCCTAGTCAATAAATGAGGAAGAGGAAGGAAGGACAAACGAAAGGACAGAAGAAATGAAGGAAGGAGGAAAGGAGAGAAATAAGGAGGGAAACTAATACTACCTAGAATAATATTTCTAAGAACATAGATATAATTTGTTGCAAATTCATCAGTAGAGTCTACTGTTTTTCAAATATGTTTTCTAGCTTATCTACAGTTTTGTTTTGTTTTGTTTTGTTTTGGGCATGGGCAGTGAGATAATATGTAAATGCTAAGTAGCTTAAGTTCTGCCCTAGGAGCACTGAGTATTCACTGAGCATCTACACTGCAGGCAAGGGAGCTATTGTTATGTGGAAAAGTCTGTATTCCAGATACAGTTACTACAAGGCATCCTGATCAACACTTCGTATTATGCAAGACTGGTGAATAGCAGAAATAATTTTTTGGTGAAATCAGTTATTTTGTAGTTAGATTATTAATAATAAAAAGAGTTGCTCACTGGTGATCTATATTTATGAAGATTTATTTTATTGTTTCAAGAGAAGTTGAGAAACAAAGAGAGAGAGAAGGAGAGAGTGCCTAGAGCAGTCTCCATGTTGTATATCACTTGTTGTGACACGGTTTCATCCCACACAGATGGATGTGGGGCTGCACAGGGTGGGAATTGAACTGGGGGCCTCCTGCATGGGAGGCGAGACTCTTAGCTGCCAAGACATCCAGGGGTTACTAGTTGCAAAGCAGTTCAGTATATAGGTTTACACAGGCCAGGACTGGGAATCAAACCCTGGACCTCACAATTGTGAGGCAAGCACTCGACTACTGAGCTATCCCAACATTCCTACACTAATGATATTGAAAGGTGTTTGAAGTATAGGGACTGATCAAATATTCAGCGTTCACTCTCTACCTGTGTAAAAATAGAACATGTGAATCCATTGATATCAGTAGTCATTTTGTTAGGGATGCCATTTTAAACCATATGGTCCTACCTTTGGTTTAAGAGAATGGATGGCTGCCCAATAATGATGCAAAAGTATCAGAATTTTAGCTCTGTAAGTATGACCTGTGTGCCTTGAGTGGACCTTTTAGTTGAGGTGGTGGTAGGTCAGAGCATCAGAAAAGAGCACATTGACGGTGAGCTTTCAGAACATGTGGAGTGAATTCTTTTTGTCATTACCTTGAATTTAGTCTGTGACTAGTTTTCAACGTAATGTTGATATTAAGGTTGTAAAGGAAGCATCACAGGGCCTCAAATACATTGGTGGCCCTTATTGTCTCCAAAATACCTAGTAAGAGTTAGGCACCATCACATCAGCTTGAGTCCATTCCCAATGCTTAAGCATGGCAACTTTTGGTGAGTATTTAAAGCATGTTTGCTGACCAAGAGGAGAGCGAGTCAAAGGGACTGAGTTTTGCTGCTACTTAATTCAGAGTCTAAAGACAATCTCCCACTGCATGTACTCCCAAGATGGACACAGAGATCACGCTGAAAAATTATCTTTTTTTCAGCAGATAAACAAAGCTGAAGATGGGAAATTTAAGGAAAGTGACAAAGGAAATGAAAAGAGATTTTATTAAATGAGGAGAGGGATTTGAGGGGAAAACAGTAATGCTTTTATGAAGCACTTTTTAGAAGCTCCTTTTAGGAGGAGGAATATCGACACCTGGGAAAGTGGCATTAAAATAAATAATGTTGCCAAAAGCACATCAGGAATTTAGATACGCTATGAGCACAGATTCACAGAACTGAATTAATGAGGACATCTTTTATTAAATCAGCTGACAGCCTGGATGCTATTTGTCATTGAAATGTAACTTAATATATTTTATATGCTATAAAATGCTCACCTTGAGAATGAGTATATACATTGTGAATGAATATGTGCATGATGATGTGTGTATTTTTCTCAGCTTAAATCTCTATGGGGATGCCTGCTGTCAGAAAGACGCACCCTTAGATGTTGAGCAGGGAGGTCAAGACAATTAGAGGGCTTTTGCAAGTGGTATCTACTGGTCATTGGCTAAAGAATTCCTTCCTACGGGGAAGGCTATAGGGCTTCTTATGTGGAATATGGATATACTTTAACCCACTCTTTCCCTTCTACCTTTCTGTCTATACTAGGTGTCCAACCTTTTGGCTTCCCTGAGCCACAGTGGAAGAAGAATTGTCTTGGGCTACACACAATATGCACTAACACTAACGATAGCTGATGAGCTAACAGAAAAAGAATCACAAAAATATACAATGTTTTAAGAAAGTTTGGATTTGTGTTGGGCTGCATTCAAAGCTCTCCTGTGCTGCATGTGGCCTGTAGGCCACAGGTTGAACAAGCTTGCTCTGTACACCGTTGTCAGATTAACCTTTCTCACTCTCCAAATTTGTCATATTCTTTCTCAATGTCCAACTTTTCAACTGTTAACTATTTTTCACAGATGAAATCCACGTACCTTCACGTGACACTCAGGACTTGCTAGGTATAGCCAAAGAAATCTTCCTTCTGAATAACTTGGCAATTTGGATGTTTGTTGCGACCCCCTTAAATTTTCTTGACAGTGTTTGTCTCAAGCTATTTCTCTAACTAGCTCTAGGGAGAAAGAAAGAGGGAAATTATTAAAAACCAAAAAACAACAACCTTTCTATTCATCCGAAAAGACAGCTTGTCTACAAATTCTGTGGAGGCAGTCATAGGAAATTTACATAATCAAGATGAATTCCAAATATCTTGGTACTCAATTATATTCGATGAAAACAGTTTGCTCAATATAAATTCAGTTGGCTCTCCCACTTTCTATGTACCGTTCAGGAACAAATCTCTCATTACCTTAAATGGAAAGAGGATGTTCTAGGATCAGAACTTGTATCAATGTGCCAACAAAGTGACACCATCACATGCCCCTCCTGAAATGATCTATTATTCAGGCTGAAGATTTGCCAGGGAAGTGGGAACATCTAAAGAAAGCAGAGAAATGCTGCAGGAATGGAGGGGACAGGGATCTGAGTTGGCTCAGATGACAAAGAACCTGGCACCATTCCCGTGTGGGTTGTGCCAGCCACCCCATCTGTGGCCAGACTGAGGTAAGGTATGATTTTAAAAGCCTGTACTTTGAAATATGTGCCCGTCCATGTGTTTTATTTTTTTCTTCCTTTTTCTTTTTGTTAAAGATGCATTACAACCTCAGACTAAGATAACAGTTTCCTCTTTATCTAAGACATTAAATTGGGAAACAGTACATATATGGAGATTTGTGTTGATGGGAAGAGCATGAGGTACATCTTAGCACCCCAAAATGAGTGTGCAAAGTAGAGGTAAAGTGAAACCAAAAACGAAAACAAACAGTGAAACCTATCCTTAAAAGGGATGTGGGTGGTTAGAATTATGCACCAGCCCAGAGGCAAGTTGAGGAACATACCTGAGCTATTTCTTTCATTTAATATGCCCAATTTATTTCTTGAAATCCTTGGTTGATTTTCTGTCCCTCTGTCTCCTGCCCCCTCTCTCATCGGTATGAGGCTCAGTGAACGTCAGCTACTCAGTCTTCTGATTCTGACGGGATGGTGGCCAAGAACAGCCTCTACTTGGAGGTGGAAGATAGGTCCACCCTCGTTTCACCTCCTTTCTCAGGCCCTGTGCTGTGGCACTCTGTTGGCAAGGTGGGAGGACACAATTGAGTGATGGGGATGACTTCTTCATAGGTATGAAGAAAGAGTGGTGAGGCCGGAGGAAAAACAAGGAGTTAGCCGTTTATGGGGACTTGTCAGGTGTTTTTTTGTTTTGTTTTGTTTTGTTTTGTCTGTTAATTTGACCAGGTTGGGCAGGAGGATAGGGACTTAAAGCAAAGACTGGCATGAGAATCCATCTTCCTTTAGCTATAGAATCAGCTCCTGAAATCTCTTATAAGGATGAAAAAAATGTCCTTTAACTCCTTCCTACTCATCCCCATCACTAAAACTGAGGTGGGGAGTTATTCATTTTTGTGGGTCAATATGATTCTAGCACATTGAGTGGATCATGTTTTCCAGTAGATGAAGGTACTTTTTCTTCTATTTTCTATTCTTACACATGCTCTTGAAGGAGACTATGGTGTGTTCTCCATTCTCTTTGTTTCTGTCTCTTTCTCTGTCTGTCTGTCTCTCTTTCTCTCTCTCTGTCTCTCAGAAGAGGAAGCATAGCAATGGAGAATATATAATACACAATGACAAACAATGTGGCATACTGCTTTGGAATTTTAAGAATCAGTAACATTTTCAGGGACTTACATTATCTTGCTGATAATATTTTGCTTAGTTAAAAAAATATATATGAGTATAAATATTTGTGTGTGTGCATGTACATGCAAGTAAGTATAACTATACAAACCATCTATCATCAGCATAATTGGATAACCTAAGGGTCTTTTTAACATCAGAAACGTAGTGAAATATTCTCAGTTCTTGAAAGTAATAAATTTGTTTTTAAAATAAATCTCGCCAAATTTCCCCTGGTCAGGTAAAGACTTTATCATTTGTAAGGTAGAAGGTCTGAAATGGAAAGCTTACCGACTATTCACTGATAGGGAGAGGGAGAGAACAGATTATCTTCCCAAGCGCTCAGAGGAAACCGTCATCTTAGACTCACAGCCTCCAGAACTGTGAGACAGTGCGTTTCTATTTGTTGAAGCCACTGAGTTTGTTGCAGCAGCCCTAGAAAACTGAAACAAGGTGGGAGGGTAAATTATGTCCCAATTAATATAACTTGGCCAAAAGCAAAAGTCGGTAATTATTTCTTATTCAAAACACACCAATATCTGGATTTTAGGTTATAACTGATGTATGTTAGCAGACCCGGTTTTGGAAAAATGCCATATTTGGTGTGAATAATTCCTCGGTTGTAGATAGCATTCATGGGGTTCTGCTTGAAAAGTGTAATAATAAGGAAGGTAGAAATAACAGAGAATTGCTATAAAATGTGAGGAACAAAATAACAAGTAAGTTGGTGCACTAATTAGAGATTTCAGGAAGAATGCTGTGTCATGATTCAGAAAATACCAACAAGTTATAGCCAGAGAAAGCAAGAATTCTGGATCAGAAAATAATGAACTGGTGAGTCCTTTAGAGGTAGGATGGTCATCATCTCCTCGATACAAAGAGTAGTGTGCCCACAGTGAGCCACCACAGAGGACTGTGGAGGACCCACAGTCTACAAACTTAGTAAGACTAGATCAGGAATTAACAAAGCTGTCTACAGCATCATTTCCACGGTGCTTTTATAATTGTTTACTTTCACAAATGATTTCTAATGCTATGTAGGAGTTTTCTAAGTAGTTTTAACACAGGTTGTTGTTTTTTTTTAATATCTATTTTATTTATTTATTTATTTTATTTTTGACAGAGGGAGAGAGAGATATAGAGACAGAGACAGAGAGAGAACTGAACTGGGGGAGCTCCCAGTTCAGCATATGGTTCCGCACGGGCCGGGGCTGGGATTTGATCCCCGGTCCCCGGTGCTGCAAAGTGAGCGTTTAACCCACTGAGCCATCCCGGCTTCCCCATAAGTAGTTTTAATGTGAGGTTATATGTGAGGTTTATAGAACGATTAACTAGGGAAATTGAATTAAATATGCAAAGTTTAAAGTATTCTATAGCAAATTATTTTGTGTTAGAGCACATATTTCATAAAACAATATACACTTTAATTAACCATTTTATCAAATAAATTTTGAAATTAACTCTTCTTTTATTTTTGGGACACAGTTAATACTTTAGTGGTTACCTGAAGGTAAGGGGGAGGTAGGGGATGGAGTAGGGAAGGGGTGTCAAATATATGGTGATAGAAAGAGAACTGACTCTGGGTGGTGAGCACATAATGGAATACATAGGCAATGTACTGTAGAATTATACACCTGGAACCTATGTAATTTTTACCAACCAATGTCAGCCTAATAAATTTAACAAATAAAAAATATTCTAAAAATAAAATTAATTTTTCATTCTCTTCTTTGCTCTTATATGTAGCTGATTAATCCAAGATCCTTGTTTTCAGCTGTTTTTTGTTCCCACACGTTTTTGATATTTAATGAAATATTAAGAACATGTGGGCTAGCTGAAATAAATGGAAAAAAAAATTTACCTTGCCTAATAGGTCTATTGCATTTAAATTACTACCCTAAAAATGTCAGAAGTAGGGTTTTAACTCCCTGAAAAGATCAACTTCCTAGGTGAAAAATGATGAGCCCTTGGAAACATTAATTTTAACTTTTTTATAGTTCATCTAATTGAGGCAAATGACCCAAGTGTAGAATTTGCCAGCAGTATAGGTTTTATTTAATACAAAAACCTTTCTTATCTATGGAAAACAGCAAAGAGAGCCTTTGGCACACACATTTGTCTATGAAGCAATAGTATCTTCACTGCTCTTGCCCTTTGGGGAGAAAAAAAAGCAACAAAGAACAGGAATCTTGAATTTTGAATAGATACATATTCAGCTGCAGTTGTAGGTTACCTACAGGCTATGTGTCTCTAATTATTTTCCCTTATAAATTCTAACTTGTCTTCTGGAATTTTTTTAAAGGGGGATTAGCTCATATTTTCAGTGGGGGGGAAACAGACATACTTACTTGGCATCTTTCCTTGACATCTCACCTAACCTTTCAGCATTTTTCTCATCTTTCCCAGTTAATTTAATCTAGTAATTTTTACTAAGGCCAAAATGCACTAGAGGAAAATGCAAATAATAAATCAGAGCTCTCTCTGCTTTATTATAAAGTCGTTTTCACACTCTTGGACATTCTTTTCTCTTGAATTTAGGTATTTAAGTTTTAAGCTTTGTGAATCTCTAAAGGGAATGACTGTCTTACAGTTAATTCCACAGATGTTTCTTAAATGCCCATAAGCACCAGATGTGTGCCAAAACCTGGGAAAACTAAGATAAATAAGACACAGTTAATTCCCTCGAGGAGTGTTCATCCTGGCTGGGTGACAGATATGTTTGCCATTCCATATAATGCAACACAGTGAGAGTTGAGTTCACGGCATAAGAAACTGCCATGGGATCCCAGAGAAAGCAACAGTATTTTTCCTGTAGCCTTTGTATATTTCACTTCACCTCTATTTAACAACCACCACAAAATGAAACTTGATGAGAGTAATGAACTCGAATGTAAGGGACAGCTTCCCAGATAGGAAGCTGGCAGTTTACAGTTGGCCTTTGGAAGTTATCCTGAGTTTGAAGATAACATCAGCTCAACTTGGAAGGCCACCATAGGACCAGCCCAGTGGGAATGTGAAGTCGGCCTCATTCGAGGCTGAAACACTTTGTTCTGAGCACACTCTTGCACCTGTGTAACTTTATGCACCATTAGGGAATTTATTAGCTGGACATTATCAGTATTGTTCTGAGAAGTTTGCTCTGAGTTTGTACAGAAAGAGATATCACAATTGATAAGAAATGACTAGAGAGATTTTAAGCTACTTGTTTCTTATATACCCTCTGGATATGATTATGTGGGTAAAAACGCAGGTGTTCCAACTTTTTTCTTTATCTAAGCATTTGCAGGTTTATTGATTTTCTTTTTAAAGAAATAGACAAGAAATAAAAAAAAAGATAATTAGTGAATACTTTGGTACTTAAAGGTATTTCTATGTACTACATTTAATCTATTTAAATGTAGCTAATTTAGATTGAAAATAACATGGTAATTGCCCCGGTGATTATAGGATTTATTGGTAAGTGGGGGTTTACTGAGTATGGGAATATATGAGAGTCATTATTTAGGATGCAGAGGCCTTTTGTAGTAACAAATAACAGTTCTTACTACCTTATAAATGATGATTGATATTGCTGTGATTGGTACATGAGTGTTTTTATAAGAATTTCTTCTTAACTTCACCAGGAATCTCTACATGCTAGGAGTGAGAGGAAGAGTGAGGTCTACAGTTTCTGCAATTGTTATAAAATAATTTTAGCAATATTATTTATCTTAACTGTTTATTTTTAAATATTTTCAAATCCATGGAACAATTGCAATAATACAAATAGTCATGTATGCCCTTTACACAGCTTTTTCAGTGGCTAACTTCTCTGTTTTCATTTTCTTTTTGTGTACCATGTGAGAGTAAGCTGCATACATAATACCCTATTAACCTTTAAGGCTTCAATGTATATTTATGCAAAAGAAACATTCTCCTCATAACAGCAGTACAACCACCAAAATCAGAAGACTAATACTATCCAGCATTACCATTTTATCAACTGACCCCTTTCAAATTTTACCCATTTTCTCAGTGATAATTTATATGTCCAGAATCATGGGTTGCCTTTAATCATTGTTCCTTTAATCTTTTTCAATCCAGAACAGTGCTCCAGTCTTACCTTATCTTTCCTGACTTTGATATTTTTAAAGATATAGGCCCATTGCTTTGTGAACTGCTCTCAATTTAGATTAGATTGTATTTGCTCCTAATTTACACAGAATGTACATACAAACAAATACCAATTTGGAAGGGGTAAGAATATGTTACAAGTGATACTATGTTCTTTTCATTGCATCATATTAGGAAACACATGATATTAACTTATTCCATTACTGGGTATGTTAACTTGTATTATCTGATTAAAATGGTCTCTGACTTGTTTCTTTACTGTACAATTAATAAGTATGTCAGTAAATAATAGTCATCTTATGAAAACATATTAAAACTTCTTTAAAGTAGAACTGTCCCTTCTCTTCTTTCCCATTTATTTATTTTTTTACTTATTAATTTATTCTAGAATATAATTATTCAAGAGTTCTTATTATTTTGCTCTTAATTTACAATCTGAAAATATTATGTATAAATTTTATATCAATTATAATGTATCAAGTTTTATATGCAGATTTATATAGAGATTTCTAAGCTCAAATTCTCCAGTATTGGCCAATAAGAAGAAATCCTTCAAGCTGGTTTCTTTGTCTCTAAGGCAACCCTCCATCATTTCCTGCACTCTTTCTTATTTTCTGTTATAATATATTCTGGGCTCATCTACTATTGTTTGTCTTCAGCCATTTCTCCAAGAACCTTTTATTCATTTTTTTTTTCCTTAGTAGAGAATGGTGTTTAGAAATCAAGTATTACACATGCATTCCGTCTGTCAGTCTGTCTGTCTGTCTATCTATCATCATCTATCTGATCTTTCAAGCCAATCTTCCTCCATTTAAATCTAACACCACAGGATTTATTTGTGTCTACCTTTTCATACTCATACAGTGAGAAATCTGGCTGAAATTACCATCAGATAATTTATTTATTTACTCAGTCTCCCCTGTACATGATCGGTTTGCCTACCCCGACAGCAGGAAGTTCAGCTCTGAGCATACTCCTAACCTGTACCCTGCTACACTGTCTAAAATCCACAACCAGACCAAAAGGAATGGGGAGAGAAGGAAGGGAAAAACGATAGATCTGTTTTTGTTGTTTGTTTGTTTAGTCACTAAAGCACGGGTTTGTATTCATGTGTTAAACTTCTATTTGAGGTAATTCCTTCTTCCTGGAATTCTTTCTCAACAGCTTCCCTTTTGGCCTGTCCTTTTTCCTTCATCTCTGGTCAAGTGTTTACCCTTCAGAGAGACCTTTCTTGATTGCTCTGAAAGAAGCCCCCCTGGTCTATCCTCTCTTCCAACAATCTCTGTCTTTTTAAAAGTTATCAGATGTTTATTTTCATCATTCCATTTGTCATTATCTGAACCATCTTGCATATTACTTATTTGTTTGGGTATTATTAATATTATATTTAACTCCTGCTACCAGCACACAGGCTGCCTGAGGGCAGACACTTTCTCTGGAATAGTGATGGACACACAGGGACGTCTATGTAAGTTTCCTTAAATTTCCTAAATGACTGAAGGGAATGTGGAAAAGTTACCTAGTATCTGATTTCCTTATCTCTTACTTGAGCTAATAATCAGTGCCCTACTTACATCAAAGAATATTTATGAGAAATAAATAAGATACTGGAATGCACAAGTTTATTCTGACACTGAACTAAGGTCTTTTTATTAATATCATCACCCTAATCATCCTCTTAAATCACAAACTACATTTTTATTCTTATTCCTGTCAGCACCATTTATATGAGGTAGGTTGTATGGCAGCTGTATACTGTAATCATTTTCAATGTCCTCTCTTCAGGGATATCAATACAACATTCACTACTTGCCTGAAATGCAAGATTATCATTCTCATATTTTCCTACCACTGGGCTGTGCTAAGCATGTTTATGTGTATTTTGTAGCCTTGCAAACAGATGAACAAGATCCAACAGGAAAACCATATTGTGGCTGTGCTAGGATGAAGGCATGGCTTGCTTTTTAAAAGCCATCACTAGGAAATATGAGGCAGCATGAAAGCTGGTTTGAAGGGGAGGCATCTGAGTTGGGAGAAGTCTGCTCATGAACGAGGCTGGCTCCTATAAACCAGCAATAGAAAGAAATCAGTGTGGCACAGGGATGACACATTAGAGCATTTACTTTTTAAAAAGTTGGAAAAATTTGACCTTTATAAACAAAGCCTCTAGATAGTATTGTTCCCAAAGTTTTGTTTGGTTGATGTTGCATTAGATTCTCATGGATCAATGATTTATTTATTAACCAAAGTAATGAGACATATACAGTATTGAGTAGGTACCAAGTCTTGTTTTGGGTGTTCTGGAGGCTACAAGGATAATTAACCATGGTTCAGAACTCAACTATGGAAAATGACATTAATGCTTTGCATATACTATTATTTTATTTGCCTCCCACAACAAAGTCTGGAAGTGTCTAGGACAGTAAAAACCCAGGCTAATTTAAGCAAAGTGACTTCTCCAAAGTCATTCAGTTAGGTGGTGAAGCCTCAAGGTGATTCAAGGTGAATCCAGGTTATCTACTTCCCAAACCAGTGCTCTGTCCACTCCATCACACAGTGCTTGCTGTCCCCAAGGGGACACAAATAGTTATATCATAGAGCACAGTGTAAGGTTTGTCATGGGAGAGGCTCACTTCAAGTAAATGGAGAAAGAGGAGGTTACCTGGAAGGGGTGGCATTTTAACAAAGACCAAAAACATGAAACAGCTCTTTTTAATTAAGAGCTTTTGATCTGTTGGTCTTAAGATCTAGTCTACATTTAGAATCACTGCAAAACAGTCGCATAAGCAAGAAGTGGGATTGCAAAGCATGTAAGGTGATGTCTGTGAAAGTGCCAAAGAGAGTGATAGTTAATAAACAAGAATAAGAGGCAGGATCCATAATCAGGAAACTTCATGGCTTTGGATCTTGAACTGGATGCCTGAACTGAGGTTGCCGTTACAGGGTGGGCAGAGCATAACAGGCTTTAAGGAAGCACATTCTCCAAATGAGTAGAAACAGAGTTGAAGAATAACAATAAATATTTCTTTATCATTTGCTTTCTCCTGAAATAACCAGGCTAAAAAGAATTAACCACACAAATCTTACATTACTTCACTGTAAGGCCAGATGTAATGAGTGTGCTATACTGGCAGTTCACTGGCAGGGAGTTCAGGCTGGTTTTAAAGTAATCAAGTAAGAATTTATACTAGCGGAAGCCCTCTAACATCACCCAGGTTTCCCTAAAGACACTTCTGCCTAGATGGCTACTCACACAGGGACAGTTACTCAGGACTTAAAATTTTATTTCTTCTAAACACACAGATAATAGATGACAGCTGTGGAAAATTTAGAAAAGGCTGACAATTTATAACACTTAATTCTGACTATAACCCCAGTGCTAACATTTTAGAGTATTAAATTTCTGTCATTAAATTCCATTCTTTTGTTTGTAAACTGTGTCATATGCATATGTCTAAAATGATTTCACCTATATAGCATGTATACTTTTTACCAAATGTATATATAATTATATGAAACATACATATTGACTTAGATATTGATCATGCTTTACTTAAAGTATGATCATATATATATATATATGGTTTTGTGCCTTGATTTTTTCCCCACTTAACAATTGTGAAAATTATACTTATAACGTGTTATGTAATCCCTAGTGTTAACCTCATCACTTTCAAGGGTCATCTTCTTCTAGCAGACGTTTGAGTGAAGGGGAATTTGCTAGACAGTAGCCCCCTTTATTCTGTACATGCTCCTTGTGGCAGTTTTGCTGGCCTTCTTATGCCACCATTCCTTCTGCAGAGGCTCCATGACTAACTTCAGGGCAACTTGCCTTCATCCTATGCAGCCACCACTCTGCTGACCTCACCAAAGGTGTAATGCAGAGAAAGGCACACTCCTTGATGGCCCCACTTATGAATTTCCTAAAATATCAACACATAAGACTGTTCATGTACAACACACTTTCTTAAAGGATGGAGAATAACTAGAGGTGATTAGAATGCTGGGGACAGGGGGTCTGGTGGGAGATAACCTACTTGAATGATGCATATGGAAATTTCTGGAATCTCAGGCAAAGGTGCCAATACTAAAACAATCTTCCTGCGTTCACAATTGCCTTGAATCACTGCACTCTCTTGAAATGTGGTCTCCTTCAACTTTCCACTCTCCCCAAAAGGACACGATATCCTAAGGTATCATATTTCCCAAACTCTATGCTTCCTTAAAGTATCACAATTTCTAAAGTATTTCATTTTTCAGAAGTACATAACAAGATGGGGTGAAGAGTATCTAGATGAGGATGTGCCAGTGGATGTTTTCCAGAAGAATAGTCTAGGCTGGTGGCAGGGAGGCTCAAGGTCTGGTCCCCTGTGTGATCTTTATCAATGACAGAAGAAGGTACATATTTTTATTTCTCATCTTCCTCCAGTATTCATGAAAGAAGCTATTAGATTGAACTCACTATGCACATAGACTTCAAAAAGACATTCTCATACAAAGGGCCACCTAAAATCATTTTACAGGATATTCCCCCCCACCCCACCCCCACCCCCCA
>PVKE010027823.1:0-21343 GCA_004027555.1 Craseonycteris thonglongyai | reverse complement strand
CATAGTTGTACATCATTAGTTGTGACATGGTTTCAGTCCACACAGGTGGATGTGGGGCTGTGCAGGGCGGAAACTTAACCAGGGGCCTCCTGCAGGGGAGGCAAGAACCTTCACCACTGACTCATCCTGTCGGTTACCAGTTGTGCTTCAGTTCAGCACATGGGTTTGCACGGGCTGGGGCCAGGAATCGAGTCTCAGACCTGGTGATTGCGAGGCAAGCGGTCAATCGCTGAGCTATCCTGGCATCCCTGACATATCATTTTGAAAACATTGTTCTGAAGGCTGTGTTGTTAAGAATTGCGGATCTAGGTTTTAAGTTCTTAATAAGCAATTTAAAATTTTTTACCAGCTGTATGAATTTGGGTATGGTATCTAATATTTCTAAATGAATTTAAAATTCTGTAAAGAAAGAAAATTGTCATGTGATGGTTTCTTTATTTGACTCTTTTGAGGGTTAAATGTTATCTTGCAAAATGGCTGGCCAATGGTGAGCAGTCAATAAAAGTTAGCTATTAATGTTATTAGTTAATCACATTAATCACAATATATAGATTATAAAATGTATTTCTAGATCTTTAAACTTTGATGTTAACCCACCCAAGTTACTAAAATAATGGTGGGGTTATTTTTTAAATTTATTTTTAATTATATTTGGCATACACAAAGGGTTTTTAATGAGCATGAATGGAGAAGTCACAAAATAGTTCTCCTATGTGAACATAATATATTGAGAAGATATATTCATAGTTTCTTTTTTTACCATATATGGTCAGAGTTTGTAAACAACTCTCTCTTAACTACTAAGAGTTCCAGAAGTAACGGGATAGCAGTTACAAACAAGAAAATAATAAGCTGACCTCTGCTTTAAAGAATGTTTACTGACAGTGGCTTACTTACCAGAGCAACATTTATGAAAACAGGTATAGTCCTAAGACCCAAGGAAGTACAGTAAAGGTAGGTCTGAGATAGTGGTCTTCAATGTCCCACTACCTGTGCTTGTACATGAAGAAACATTTTACTGCAAGACTGATTCCTAACAATGCTGTGATAGCACTGGGGAGCAGCTATGGGGCATATCAGGAATCTCTTAGCAGCATTTCTAATTTTTATGGAAACCTGTAATTGTAGGGTGCGGGGCAGGGACTGTTAGTAGATTGTTTTTCAGGTGCATGTCTGTGGGCTTTCAACCTCATGACCCAGGGCAGGAAATCAGCTAGTGTCTGACTACACAAAATGGTCATTTCCGTCTGCCTTCTTCTTTACTGAAAGAGGTCCAACTTTGTTCAGTTGCGTGGCTGCCGTTCTGAAAATGAATTCATACGTAGCTCATTTGGATGGTGAGATTAACTGGGATAATTTGATGTGTTTTAGCTCAGTTCTAGAGCATAGAGTGAACTTTCAAGACATGTTAATTCTCTTTCCTTCCCTACTGCATAGAGATAAAGGACATATTACTTTACTTCTTTTTTTCTTCTTTAGGCTCGTATTTTATTCTATAATCTCAGTATTTTTGTGTTTTCTCAGTCCATTCACTCAAATATTTCTCAGCATTCACAGTATAATTTTCTATGGCTTTAGAAATTTGATGTTAGCAAACAGTAGCAAATGGTACTTGTCTTCATTGCTTGAGGTAAATGTTACTTGCATGTTTTTTAAAGAAAACAGTATTATCTGTGCCTATTAGGACATTTTAAGTGTTTTTTGTTTTCTTAATTATTCATTTCTCAATTACAGTTGACATTCAATATTATTTTATATTAATTTGAGGTGTACAACATGGTGTTTAGACATTTATATAATGTATGCAGTGACTCTCCCCTCCAAACCTCCTCCCCTGCTGATTAGTCTATTCTTCTCTTTTCTCTCTTTCTGGTTTTGTTTTTTCTTTCTTTTTATTTTAGTTTCACATGTACAAGAGAACATAATGCTTAGACACTTACAGTCCTTACATACTGATAACCGCGACCAGCCTAGTTCCCATTTGGTGCCTTACATAGCTGTTACTCTGTTTCTTAGTGAGGAAGAGTGTGTGTCTTAGAGGCCAATGGGCTGATGACAATAAGACAGAGAAAAGACATTAATCTATTTTAGTAATATCTGTCAGTATTTACTTCGAAATATTAAAAATTTGGTTTTTGGGGACGCTGGGATGGCTCAGCTGGTTGAACACTCGTCTGGCAGCCCCAGAATCCGAGGATCAGATCCCAACTCTGGCCTGTGCAGACCCATATGTTCAGTTTTCACCAGGGCGTGCCTCCCATGTGGAGGCCCCCGGCCAGTTCCTGCCCTGCGGGGCCCTGCACCCACCTGTGAAATGAAAACTGTGTAGAAAACTAATGATGTGCAACTATGAAGACTGCTCTGGGCCCTCCCCCTTCTCTCTGTCTCTCTCTGTCTCTGTCTAAAACAATAAAATAATTAGTTTTCATTGTAAAAATAATAAAGGTTCATTAAAAAAAATAATAATACACAGAAATACACAACCATGGATAATATTTTTGTTTTCTTTGCCTCTTTGCATTGGGGATCATGAGATGACACACTGCCCGCTTATTAGAGATTCTGAAAGAAACATGAGATAATATTTGTGAAAAGTTAAAAAAGTTTTGGATCAGAGATACGATATAAATATTGTGTACTACTATTTCATTGTCACTTTTAAATTGATCATAACAATGATGCAATACAAATTTTAAATATTGGGGTCCTTTTTTGTACTGATCAGTCTTTCAGAGTTTCATGCTTTGTCCCATGGTCTTCTGGGAAAAGAAGACATCTTGACTGCAAGAACTTTGGTAGCTCCTAAGTTGTTATCTAGCAGTGAAAGGGGTTTTATACTTTTTGAATAATTTATTTTATTTAAGAAAAAGTGTTAATATGGCAACCTGAGGATATCATGCCCTAGGACTATAGAGATGAATTGAAACTAGTTGCTTTTTCTAATGATAAGCAGTTAAACTGTGTTTCTGACAGCTGGAAAATTTTCACTCATCAAAAAAGGAATTGGCCGAGTTCCTACACACACACATCATACAAAACCCCACTGTCTAAGTGACTAATATCACACCACAGGAAATCAGCACTTGGGCGTAAATGGCTTCCAGTCTTTGGAAATACAGTGTATATTATCTTGCTACTCAGTCTGTGCCATGAAATATGAAAATAGACCAGGAAAGACACAGCCCACTTGACCTTTGAAGAATGATTGAATAAAGTTAGCTTGATAGAAAAATCTAAAAGAGTAATTGCTGATAAAAGTGGAATTGTGGCTTCCTTCTTTCAGATCCTCCTTTCTCCGGATATACTTACAGGTTTTATTAACTCTTTAATGATTGTAATTGGTAGTGTTTGTCCATGAGGCCATGTTACCAGCCCTGGAGTTGGCTTCCATTCGAGCAGAGATTAGGCATCTCCTAGGTTTTCATCTCCTTTCAGCACTGGTCTTGATATCTTTGTCTGTATAATTAGGCAAATGTTTCCAATTGTTTTTATGTGTGTACACATTTCACCCCTTTTACTGCTATCTTGATTGATGTTTTATGGTATACATTTTCAATTGGTGGCCTCCTCCACTTAGAGAGGTGCCAAGGTTTGCTTCTGGATCCACTTAGTACTCTATCGATTCCATCTGCAGGTGTAACTGAATATAGTCCCTCACTTTCTGGGTGAAAGCTGGACCTCCTGGGTTTTCTAACTGTGGACTCTATTAACCCATCACTTTGTCTGCTGTTATGTATTCATTTTATAATGTTATTCTGATGTAAAATGAAATATAGGCCTACTTGAGAATATTTGGAGACTATGAGAAGTTCTAAAATAACTTTTTTCTGGTTTTAAAACTATCATTATAACTGCAGCCATCAGCTGAAATGATTTCTTCCCAAATGTGTCACCTGGTTCGTCCCATGACATCATATACCTTTGTTTTGATCAGAGCCTACATTATTGCCTAATCTGTTCTTGCTCGTTTATCCATCTGTGTTAATTATGAGAGTGGGGATCTTGTCTGTCTTATTTTATGGAACTCCCCTTGAGCTTGTAACTGCCTGGGACATATTTGTTTCTCAGTAACTATTTGATTAATTAATGAATGAACCAATTTATTATTTTTTAAAATTAATTAATTTTTATTTATTTATTTTTGAACTGAACTGGGGGCCTCACCGCATTCGGGAAGCACACTCCAGTTCAACATGTGGGTCCACCTGGGCCGGAGCCGGGATTCGATCCTCGGTCCTCGGGGCTTCAAAGCGAGCGCTTAACCCGCTGAGCCATCCCAGCTTCCCTTATACATGGGCCTTTCTTTTCTATGTTATATCAGCCAAGATAGGCTGGGTGATTCTGCCATAATGGACAACCTTAACTCTTAGTGGCTTAAGACAATGAAGGTTTATTTCTTGTTCTCTCCATATGTACGATGTAGGATTGGCAGGGGAGGTCTGCTCCTGGTCACTCAGGGCCTCTGGCTGAGGGAGGTTTTATCTTTGCATATGCTTTCAAATTAGCTGCAATCTAAGAGTGAGGTAGGCATTAGCTCTTAAAACTTCTGCTCAGACAAGGCACATTTTATACCTGCTCACATTTTATTGACTAAAGCAAGCCAGGTGACCTAATCTCAAAAAGGGTGGGGGAAATACATTCCCACTGTGTGCCATGATCTGGAATTGTTCTAACAGTACATTCGTGGTGACCACACCATTTAATAGAACACTTGGTAAACAATGAAAAGTAATTTAATTTTTTATCCTAGACCCCCAGTTCTTCTTTGTAGGGCAGCTACTAGTAACGGGCTGAGGCATATGGCTCAAAATACATAGACATATGTGGTGGGTATGTGGATATATGTATATATGTACCGTATTTTCCAGCGTATAAGACGACCGGGCGTATAAGACGACCCCCTAGTTTTACAGTTAAAACATAGGTTTAGGCCTATATTCGCTGTATAAGACTACCCCCCACTTCCGAGGCTGTAGTCTTATACAGTGAATATAGGCCTAAACCTATGTTTTAGCTGTAAAATTAGGGGGTCATCTTACACGCCCGGTCATCTTATATGCCGGAAAATATGGTATATATCCATCCTTTGGTAGTCCAATAAGAATATTCAGTGAACATTGTCTTCTTTTTCTTGGTTGTTGGATTGTTATATTTCTACATAATGTATGTTGAAAACCTTTCTATATACATATCATACAGTTCTCCTGCATTAGTGGTCATTGTCGGATGTACCATGATTCACTTAAATACCCCCTTTTTGGCTGAGAAGTAAGGTGCTTCCAATCTCTTTGACAGCAGTCCTAAGAGCACACTTAGCTGAAGCTTCTGTGATATAATGTAACAAGACCCAGTGTGGCTTGGTTTCACAAAGATCTGGTTTGCATTTCCAAATCCCTTTGATTACCTGAATGGACAACTCATTAAACATCACAAATCTTGGTTTTCTTAGCTATAATATAAAGATATTCAGTCATCCCTCATGGGGTTGTCATAATAAGTAAAAAGATCATTTTCCTGTAACCTAATGACTGTTCAATAGATCTTTGTTGGGTGGGTTTTAAAGTTATTAGACTTGAATTTAAAGGCTTGTTCATATGGAATTTTATTATAATAGTAGCTAACAGAAGCACTCAAATGTATGGCTACCAGGGAGGTCCTCTCATTCTTTTTTTTCTATTCTCTTACAGATGAGTAGAGGCTTGGATATAAATACCTAAAATCACATCATCATAAAGAGCCTTGAACACATGCAAAAATAAACATGGAAGGAGTGCTCATGACTGAGCCTTCAGGTCTATTAATTTTTTGTATACCATACAACTGATAAACTGCTATAAGGAAAGAGAACAAGGCAGAAAAGGGGCAATGGGGGGAGGTCTAGCATTATGGTGTGACTTGGGGATGTTTTTCTATAGTTTTACTTTCATTTCCAGTGTCCTGATTGAAAATATGAACAACATTAACTTTTCTGTATGGTAAACCACTTTCTATTGCAAAGCTAAATGAGATTCAGGTGAGCAAAAGATCAAATATTGTTTGCCATACATGCATTCATCACATCTTCCCAATTAACTGTCTCTCTCACACAGCTCATCATAAAGAGCTGCAGTTTTTTGGGGGAAGTGTGTAGTTCTTGCTAAGTGTATATGTGGTATCCTTTTATCGATTCTATGCTAGGCCATGCCATCCTATCCTATCTTGTTCTATTCTGTTTTAGCCTGTCCTTCCCTATCTTATTTTATTAATTTTATTTTATTAAAAAATTCTAGTCAAGACCCCTACATTAATTTCTTGCCCAAGACTCACAGTTGGAAAAAGCATGCCGTCAGAGCTTTCCATGTGATTTGTGCTGCTATCTAGACAGTACTGTCACTCAAATTTATGTCTCCACCTGAATGACACATTTTACATCTCTTATTTTATTATCCAACGCAAGTCATGTAGCTATTCTAACTTCAAAAGGGGCCACTCAACTTTTCCAAATGGATGTTTAAAAGGCAACTCAAACTTGATGTGTTGTATGGAAAACCTTCATTCCCTCTGCCACATTCTGATTCTATCCTATTGCTTCTCAACCAACTAAATGGAATTACCATGAAGCCCCCAAATTGGGAGTCATTTTAAACTCTTTTTTTCTTTCTTTCATGCTACACATCCTATCTACTATTCCTCTTACTGCTAATATTCTCGTATAGCCATTCCCCTCTCTTACCTAGACTAGCATCTCAGTGTTCCTCCAATGGAATCTTTGCTCCAATTCTTGCTACCCTACCCCCCAAGTCTGTTTTCCACACAGCAGCCAGAGTGACTCCTTAAAATGTAAGTCAAATTTTGTAACATCTCTGCTTCCAATGACTTTTTCTCTCACTTAGAATAACATTCAATCAGTATTTTTCAAACTGTGGTTTGTGGATTTCCATAAGTCGGATTGACTCAGTAAGCAGTTCTGTTTCTAGTCCAGTTCTCACTGACTTCAGTACCATATATCATCCTTGCCTTAGCTTCAGCGTGACCCCAACCTTCAACCATCCCACCAAAGTGCACTTGCAATGGTGACAGCAGGTGGTAAAGTAGCTTTTGTGGCTCCTGACCTAAGTTGTTTCTAGTGACCTGCCTCAGAAGTGACAGTCTGCTCCTTTTGACCCCTGACAAAGAGGGCAATTAATATAAAATTCACATGCTTTTCTGGATTGTATTCTTTGCTACCTGCCTTTAAGAGAAATTCGAATGAAACCAAAAGGACCTGGGATTTAGGAAAATTTTTACATAGTTTATAAAAGAGAAAGGAAAAAATGTGATGCTGCTAAACGCTGGTCAAAGTTTCATTAAATTACATTATTGATATATATACATATTATATATAATATATATGTGTATATATATTATGTGTGTGTGTGTCTGTGTGTGTGTGTGTGTGTGTGTGTGTATATATATATATATATATATATATATATATATATATACCTGAGTGTTTAAGAATATATTAATATATCATTAGAGTACCAAAATGCCATGAACAATTTTTATATAGCTTTTCCACATACTTTGGAATTTAAATCTTTACTTTTATTAGAATTTATTTAACATTAATGTACTATAAGCTTCTATGTTATTTGATTTTTTAAATTTTTCAAGCAATTAATATTTGACAATTAAAAAGATTTGTAGTTAACAAAAATACCACCCAAATGTCTTTAGTTTTAGGTTAGCTGGAGTAATTGGCAACCTCCAGCACAACAACAACAAAGCTGAAGCTGGGGCATCAAATATATGGTGATGGAAGGAGGACTGACTCTGGGTGGTGAACTCATAATGTAACACATAGACAATGTATTGTAGAATTGTACGCCTGGAGCCTATGTAATTCTTACTAACCAATGTGACCCCAATAAATTTAACAATAAACACACACATACTCACACGTACATACACACAGCCAAAACAAAAAGGAAATATGTGGACTTGAAGAAAAATAATGAAAAAATTGCTCTAAATTTACCAGGAATAAAATAAACTAAATGGTTTTTCTCTTTCTTCTCTCTCTCTTTCTCTCTCTCTCTCTCTCTCTCTCTCTCTCTCTCTCTCTCTCTCTCTCACACACACACACATTCAATAATAAAGCATACATTCCTTTTAAAGGTGTATAAAATCAATTTCATCAAATATATAGAACCTGAAACACTTTCTATATTTTAAAGAGATTTAAAATGATTGATTCCTGATATCAAAATGATATAATAAAAAAGTCAAAAGGTAGTAATATACACCATTAAATGACTCTACGTGGCTGTGTTGGCTACTTGGTTTTACTCTCAGAGACCTAAACTTTGAACCTATGGTATTGATCAAATAAAACCCAAAAAATGAAAGAGAACTTCTTGACTTCATTATTGTTGACTACATTCTCTTAGCTTCAGAATTTTTTTCCATGAGAAAATAAAGAATTCGATTCTAGAAAGCAGTGGGGGTGTTGCAGAAAACATGCAACTGTAGTTCTATTGCTTCTATTCTGATGTTGCTCAAGTTCATCAAGGAAAATTAACCTTGGCAGCTTATTCAGTGACTAAATCTTGATATTTTTCTGGCTTAATTCATAACATAACTGTAAGCTATTGCTCTGTGTTTATATTTCCCATCCATTTCTCACATTTCCAAAGCATGCTGATATGTGATCCGGGCAGTTTAGCTACCATAATTGGCATTTTTCTTGGGCCAAAAGGAAACAAATTCCTTATCCTCCATACTTTTTTAATTTTTGAAAAACAACAAGCAACATGGTTAATCCTCTTTTTGATCTTTTTTTCCTTTTGAATTTTCCTTATATTCTTTCTCTCTTTTAATCTTTTACTCCCTTTTTAATCTTCTCATTTTGCCCCACCCCTTTTATTTGACTTCTCGTTATGTAATTCTTTAAAAGAATCGGTCCAGTCTATGAAAATGGGTCTTTAGAGTCTGTTCAAAGAGCCATTATCCACATTTAGAGGCCTTGCTTTTTCTTTAAAGAATTTTGCTGTGGCATGTGCCAAGATGTTCCAACAGACTATCTTTCACAGTATTAATAGAATGTAAATCTCATGGACAAAAGAATGCTTAATAAAATGATTTCTTATGATGAAAACTTTTAAAAAATTAGACTTTTTATCTTCTGCATACATGTGTAAGATAAGAACTTATCTTTACAACTCAGAAAATTGGTAATTGATTTAATAAGCCACCTAGGTTTTTCAGTAAGAAGCATCCATACACACCCTTTTCTTTTATTTCTGTTAGACTCCTTTGATAACAGTGATGGTGGCAGGACAGGTAAATTTCAGATGCAAGCACTGTTGAATTAAGTTTTATTTTCTTATGTCATTTTGAAACTTACATAGCAGTGATATTGTTCATGCATAAGGTACACTTTTAACAGTAACAGATAGTTTGAAAAAAAAAAAGAAAATAAATGAAAGTTAGAGAAAAATAATAGCATATAGACCTTCTAAGTAACTTGAAAGACATTTAAAATGAGATGCCTAGTTCTCCTATAAGTCACATTTTCAAAACACACTCATAAGATGTTTGGCTGCTGGTCTACGATTACACCTTCCTCTTTCATCTTTCTTTTTACTACAAACCCTTAATGACAAATGCAGGCAAGCCAGTGATACCGATATACGGCCAGCTTAGCATGTGAATTAGTCATCAGACGATCAGTTCAGGGGTCAGGCTTAGAGAAACAGTGCAAAGTTTGCAAAATGCAGGTCAGCAGAAGCACTCTCCACTTCAAAGGGGGCGTGCTTGGCTATGAGAATTTGGAGCCCAGGCAGAAACAGCTGGGATTGTCGTTTGTCCCAAGATGGAAGGTGTGTGTGTGTTTGAGCATGTTTTTAGCTGAGATAGGATTTCACTACTTTGTAAAACAACAATTTACTTTAGATGGCTGTGCTGGTAAAACACAAGAGGAAGTTAGAGTCCACAGATGCCTGGGTCACTAGTATCCAGCAAGGAGACCTGATCCAGGACAAACAACACGAAAAAGATATCTGAAACTTCCCCACGTGGTTGACTTCCCTGGGACAGTTCAGGGTTCCATCTTCTGAGAAACTTATGAAAGTCTTCATTTTGGGTGCAGAGGGTTGGGGGAATGAAGTTAGAACATGGTTTTGTTTGTTTTGGAACTGAAATGAAAATATTAGATTTGGAGTCTACAAATATTCTGAAAACTTGAGAGTATACGTTTTCTATCTCTGATTTCTTCAAGGGCAAATCAATAAAATGAGAGGTGTGATTCAGATTATTATTTGAAAAGAATCTATATAAAACCAATGTATCCTACTCAACTTCAATTTCTTTTTCCTGGAGAACAAAATGGGATGTGAAGCCTGCATGTTATCCTAATATGAAAACTTGTTTTAATTAAAGGTACAATGAACATTTACAGTTGTGTTCACTCTGCAAGTACATTTTGGTTTCAGTTTTAGAAATGCATTTTCTTTGCAGGAAACATAGGGTTGTAGGGCGAAGCATCTGCGATTAAGTAGCTAGAATTTAGCAAGTACGGAATCTGCTGCCTTACAAAGGGGGAAACAAAGGAGGAAATGAACACAACGTTAGCTGGATCTGAAGTTTAAGTTATGCTGTTTGTATTCTTGACAAAGGCTTCAGTATGAATCAAGAGAACTGGATTCTCAAATCTCTCGGTGCTTTTCAACGACTGGAGAGAAAATTGAAAAGCAAAGTAAAAAAAAAAATGCCACAGAAGAGACAAAATCCAAACCATATGACAGTGCCTATTTTTTCTTTGTCATGTTGTTTTGCCCTTTCCTGGTATTAACTGTCTTTTTGGGTTATAGTTGCTCCAAAATGCCATTTCAAAGAACGATCTTTACCAGGAGTTCAATGAGAGTAAGCACTAAAACAAGAATGTGACCCATCCATGGTGGAGAAGGATTCCTTTGAAAATGAACATATTCTTTGAACACTGAAACAAGGACACTGTATTTAACGCTTGTAGAGGCTCCTATCACATGTGGGTTGTAACAGCGTATTCAGCTAATCCCAGCTTGATGCATCAAAATTATTGCCTA
Organism: Craseonycteris thonglongyai; assembly: GCA_004027555.1. Taxonomy (NCBI): domain Eukaryota; kingdom Metazoa; phylum Chordata; class Mammalia; order Chiroptera; family Craseonycteridae; genus Craseonycteris; species Craseonycteris thonglongyai. The sequence continues at coordinate 10,277 of PVKE010027823.1, read as the reverse complement.
AGCCCAGGTAATGTCTGAAGCAAAAGAAAAAAGGATGAACTTCCTAAACCACTGATTTTTTTTATTTTTTATAATTGAGCTCTCAAGAAACATGACTTGTAATGACTTTTCTCCCTTCGCAAGTCAATATTTACACGATGCCAGGAGAGCTCAGCAGTTGAGCGCTTGCCGTATAATCACTAGGTCCAGGGTGTGATTCCTGGCCCCGGCCCGTGCAAACCCCATATGCTGAACTGCAGTGTAACCGGTAACCGCCAGGATAGCATGACAGCAAAAGTTCTTGCCTCCCATGCGGGAGGCTCCCCAGTTCAGTGTCCGCCCTGTGCAGCTCCACATCCACCTGTGTAGAATGAAACCATGTCATAGCTAATGATGTACAACTATGAAAACTGCTCTGGGCCCTCCCCACTTTCTCTCTCTCTCTGTTACCTTCTTTCAACCAATTAAATTAAAAATTAAAAGAATTTTTTGGACTGTTTTGTTTTTTTCAATTTTGGGGAAAAAAAAACATTTGAATCAAGAATGGTGAATAGTTCTAAGGAATTTGTCACTTATGGTATTATCTGGCTGGAAAAACCACGGATTTTTGCTTTCATTGGGAATTAGCTCTGGGAGCATGTGTGGTATAGCAGAGCATGATTTCTCCTTCCTTATGAGCTAATACCACTGAATATAGAAGAATATCAATTCCTGCCCCCCCCCGCCCCACCTGATTGAGTTCACATGCAATGAGAGAATTATTAGCACAACATCTGCAGCACATAATTACAGTGCTGTTTTATATCCTTTTACTGGAAAGTTGGGAGTTGAAAGCTGACTTTTTTTTCTCTCTGTGAGTTGAAAACACTCATAAATCTTATAACACTAATGCTACTCTGATTTTCATTGGTGGCCATTAATGGTCATTTATTTCCACAGGTTATTCCCACATGTGTAAACCAAAAATTATATTTATATATATAAAATACTGATTGAGTTAAGGCAAAGGCACAGTATTTTTAATGTGTGTTCATTTAAAATTGTGAGGTTGTCTGATTCTTTTTGTTAATGATTTCTTTGACATATAGACTAATTTGGAGGGCCTTTGTGCTTGCTTTAATATCACAATTTTCAGTGGCACTCTGAAAGGGTTATAAGAATATTATATTATTAACAGAGGTAACATTGCAAACATTAATAAATAAGGCTGGCTCCCACTGTCTATGAAAGCATCACAATTATTGTGCTGTGGCTAATGCTTGCCACTGTGCTAAAAAATCATTAATTAAGTGTCTACTATGTAAGAGACACAACTCTAGGAGCCGGGGATATAAAGACTTGAAAACCAAAGGGCTTATCTTCGTGGAGATTACATTCTAGAGGAGAATAAGTAAATGCCAGGTGAAGTTGTAATGTTAGGAAGAAAAATAAAAGCAGGATGAGAGGTTGGAATTGGGGATCCTATTTAAGATAGGAGGTTAGACCTAGTGTGTCTGGGCTGAAGGTATCTGAGCAGGTTTGAATGACAAGACAGAGTTAGTGGTGCGATGATCCGGGTCAAGAACATTCTAGGCTGAGGGATCCAAAATTGTGAAGGCAATGCAAAGGGAAGAGCTGGCATGTGGGAAGATAAATACAGTGGGGAGGAGTGAGAGGGAGGAAGTAGGAGACATGAGACTGAGAGAGTTGGAGAGGTCCAGATCATGTAAGGCCTTGTTGGTCACAGTAAGACCATTAGATTTTATTCTAAGCTTGATTGGAAGGCTCTAGAGGGTTTTGATTTTTGTTTTTCAAAGGTTGCTTTGGCTGTTGTGTGAAGAATAGACACCAGGGAAGCAAGAGTGGAGTCAGGGAGATCAATTAGGAAGTTACTGAAATGGTGCAGAAGAGAAATGATGTATCTTGGACCCACGACTGGTCATATAACCGTGCAGGTGGAGGCTACGTTACCAAACACAGTTCTGCTCCGTCATTCCTCTGCCATCAGTTCTGTTCATGATCCAAAATTCAGTTTTGTTTAGTCTTAGTGTGAACTTGAGCCATACATAATTAAAATGAGAAATCATTCATATTCATGAGAAGCATCATTTTAATCCTGTAATTGTTATTCATTCTTTTAGTGCTGTATGCTATAATGACTTGGATTTTTGGCATATCATAATTTAAATGTTCACTTTTCAGACATAATAAATTCATTTAAAAATAAAAAGAAGCATGTTAGTTGGATAAAATCAAGATAGGGAGTGATTGATAGATAACCAACTACAAATTTCATAGCAAAGTTCCCCCCAAATTTATCGTCATTGCAGGAAAAAAAAAAAGAAAAGAAAACCCTCAAACTTTAGCCAGGACAGGTGTCTCCGCTGGACTAATCATATTTCTATCCTTGGATTTTTTTCTTAAGTTTTGAAGTGAAATACAGGCAGAAAAAGTACACAATATAAATGCAGAGCTTAGACACGACTGCTCCCCGCAATCCAAACCCTGTCTCCTCTACAATTCCACCCTGTGTCCGCTACCTCTCAGCAGCAACAGCAGGGATACCTTTGTTTGTGTGATCCTTTTCCACCTGAAATGCTCTTCAGCAAGCTGCCGTGTCATAGGTGCCTTAGTTTGGATGAACTCTCTCCCTTCCTCCCAATTCTGGATTCCGTGATTGCCTCCACTGCTTCCTGGCGTGGACTGTGTTTCAGATGCCAAGAGCCTCTGACAGGGATTCCTGAGCAACTGAGTCATGCAGGCTGTCCGCTCGTGTGAACACCACCAGCAAGTAAGACAGCAGAGGGAGGCAGAAGCCAGGCAACACGTGGCCTCTGCTAAAGCCCAGCCTTGGTCCCATCCTGTGTGGAACCCTGGGCACTGAATGACGCCAAGACTTGTCCCACCTGGAGGAAAGGGGGCAGGCCTTTTGTACGGGGCTGTAATGGCCTGGCATCTTTGGGCACTGCTCTCTTCTGGCCAAGGATAATGGTTAGGTGAAGGGTACAGCCATGAGCTTTTAGCACTCATCTCCACCTGGGGTTGGGAGCCCCAGCTCAGTAGTGGGGGGTCTGGGTAGGGCCATGGACTGTGTCTACTATACTCCTGAGCTGGCTTATGTGTCGTGTTCCTCCCCTACACACACTTGTTTTTGTATCTATAAATCCCACGTGCATATACCACACACGCACGTATGTGGGTATACCTGTGCATCTATGTACATACGGACACCTACAATGGCTATATATTATGCATTCGTGTATCTGTGTTCTCCTGAATACGTGCCTTTTAATGTTGGCGCTTTCCCCATTCCACTTTTGATCTATGTAGACAAAGTTGGGGTATACGTTAGTAGTCGGGTATGGTCTTGTAGCAGGTGTGAGGCAGAGGTTGGCTCCTGGGAATAGGGTCTGGGACTTCTGTCACTTCTACTAGGAAGATGCTCTTATGAAAATCAGTACATGTATGACTAAGGTGGGTGGTGGGGTAGAGGTCTTCTGAGAAAGGCTGACGGAGTGAAGAGACTCCTTAAGAAGGTATGGCCCTGCTACCTAAGAATGTGGAATAAAAGAGGCAGGATGCTTATTTGCGTAGGTCTCTTATAAGTCAAACTTTCTCTAAGAGGCAAAAGCTTGTTTTGGAAATTTGTAATAGCTCATATTTTGAGCTTAAAATGAAAGGTATTCTCTGGGTTGTGGTGTGGGGTCAATGTGGAGGTAGGTGGCAGGAACAGCTGAGTGGTGGAGTCGTTAATGTCTCAAGGTCAATTTCATCTTTAAGATCTGTGGATCTGTGGTTTGTCTTTGATTTTTTTTTTCTTTCTGCAGTAAAACTTGTTGTAGAAGTGATGGAATTATATGGGTTCTTTTTATGAGAACTTCAAGTCAGTGAAAAACACCATTGAAGGTCTTTTGACAGTTTACATTATTTAGTTCAAATGTATACTTAAAATTTTTGTGGTGAGAAATTATAGATATTTGCCTTTTTAAAGGGATGTTACATCGATGACTGTAACATCTTAAGCACCCCCCCAAAAAAAACCCTGTTTTAATACTTAGATTTATTAATAAATTATCTAGAACTTGCTGTGCATGGAATGCTCCCTATTCAAATGGGTGAAAAGATAAAAAAACAAAAAACAAAAAATCAGGCAAAGAAAGCCATTGCTCCTTTCATTTTCTACTTTTTAAGAATTGTCAAAACCCCTTTGTTTCTTTTTGCAGCGTGGACCCTGCAGGCAGATGCGATGGTAATTTTAGAAATGGGTGCTACATAAGGAGGCCAAATCTTGGGGGTCGCGACCTCTGGCTTCCATAAGTGAAGGGTTGCTATTCTGGGAGAGCGGTGTTTGTGATGTTCCCTGATTATCTGCAGATCTGACAGCACCGAGGTGTCACAATTGCCCTCAAACCTTGTTTTCTACCAGCTTTCTTGAGACAGAACACAAGGAAGGTCCATCTGGGACTGACATTCTCTTTCTGCACTTCTGCATTCCTGTTTCTCTCATATTCAGACGTGCTTTAGAATATTTTGTTGCTATGCATATATAATATAAGGGCGGTCCAGAAGTATCCAGCCATGTAACATAAAAAATGGAGGCATTTATGACTGGATTTTTTCCCAGACAGCATGTGTGTGTGTGTGTACCGGTATGTATTAAACTAGCTTCAAACTTTAAAAGTCTATTAAACATGTATAGGTATATAGACACACACACACACACACACACACACAAATGAGGGCTGTCCAGAAAAAATCCAGCCGTTGTCGATATAACATGAAGTTTCATGGCTGGATACTTTCTGGACAGCACATATATCACTGAAGAATGCTGAAAATTTCTAGCTTATTTTGGTGATGGTGTTGGTGGTGGTGTGGTGTGTGTGTGTGTGTGTGTTTTCTTTTTACCATTTGATGCAGGTTCTGATTTTTGAATTTTCAGAGACCTTTGTTTGAATCTCCATAAAGGACATTGTCTCTGTAATTTCTTTTCCCTTCAGGCTTTTTGGCTCCAGAGTTTTAATGTTCTGGCTATTGGGCAAGAACTATGTACCCCTAATGGAGAATCAGCTCATGTTTAATAGACTTTTAAAGTTTGAAGCTAGTTTGAAGCTAGTTTAATACATTTTTAATGTTTGAAATTATAAGCTGTCATTATTTAAGAAATGTTAACAGCCAAAAATGTCTTAGTCCAGCATGAAACTGAGGTATAATGTATACTTTTAAGGACTCTTGAGTAAAGGTAACATTTTAAATAAGTGAGTGAAATAAATTAGAAGATGGCATCTTCCAGATCCTAGAAGTTAACATTGAATCATGTGATATGAGATAACTTCTTCCCAAAGAATGAGTCCATTTAAGCCACAAGATGACTTTATTTCCCATGGCCAGAAAACACTACACAATGTTTCTGATCACATGGCTTTGTAAATATATTTACAGCCAAGTGTGTGGGACTGAATGGAATCGGGTGGGCAAAGTTTTCTTGGTTTAAAATTGCCAAGGCGTAGAACTTGTTTTCTCCTGTGGTTTAAGACATGTTCTGAGACATCAATATATTCTGTTCAAAGCGAATGTGCTCATCAGCAAAGAGCTTGTAGTTCATAGTAACCAGCTGTTGGGAAGGAAAGTCACAAGTTAGAGTCTCTAAGACGGCAAATGACCAACTGCTTTTTGTAAAGGGCCAGAGCACAAACATTGCAAGTTTTGCAGGCTAAGAGGCAAAATTGAAGATATTACATAAGTACTTGTATAACAAGAGAGAAAGCAAGTTTTTTCTTAGTGGTAAGATAAAAAATGTAATAAAAAGAATAATTAGTGTTTACAATTTTTGTAATGTAGGTTTATTAATGAGAAAAATGTTTGCTTAATTGAGATTCAAAATTAGCTGCCCATCATTAAATCAATCAGAGATGTTCATCGATAAAAGCCATTCTTAGCTGGTGGGACATACACAGACAAGTGGGAAGCTAACTTTGGGCCACAGGCCATATGCTCAGAGCACAACACTGAGCATCACTCTCTAGATGCTGTATCTGGGTTTATTGCTGCTGCTTAAGGAGGCATTTCATACCAAAGTAGAGAAATATATGTGTTTTAGAATGTACGTACTTGTATGAAGCAAAAGTAGTAGTTGATCTCCACACTATTTATTTATTTTGTTATTTAAGAAGTCTGGTGCTCTCTGCCTGTGCTCACACTAGATTCTAAGGAAGATTCTAGCTCCCTTTTCCAATGAATGGGTCAGTCCCCTGGATGCCATTCTGCTACATGGCCTTCAGTTACAGAGAATATCTAGCAGTGAGCCAAGGCCAGGCTAAGCACTCTTTGCACATCATGTGCAGTTCCCACAATAACCCCTTGGCATCCTATTTTTATCCTCCTGTAGTGATCCCTGGGGACCTATTGTGTCCAAGACTCAGCTCTGTCAAGTGGTTTATATGACTCGTTTAGCCCCAACCCTAATGCAGTTGGTACCATTGTCTCTATTTTACACATGTGGACACTGAGGCATGAAGAGATGAGAAGCTGTGGCTCAGCTGGTAAGAGGCAGAGCTGGGATTCAAGCCCAGGTAGTCGCTGTGCCAGCGTGCAGACACTTAACATCACGTTTTGAAAGATTACCTTACTTGCCGAAGGTCACACAGACAGTAAATGGCAAAACTGAGAGTTGAACCTCAGGAGTCTGACTCCAGAACCTCTTCCAATCACTGCGGGTACCCAGTAGCCCCCATTTCTTGGCTTGTCACTGGGATGGATCCCTTGTGCATGAGCAAGTTGGTTCCAAGGTAAAGGAAGGAAGTGGGCCTCATTCACCAGTTGATAAACACAGGAAACAGGGATGGCAAAGCCCCATATCTAATTGTTTCCCAATCAGAAGAGAGGGGGGTCACACAGAAGGGGTGTGCTGCGTGGGTCATGAGCTTAAATCGGGAGGCTTCATCGACCTGCTTATTTCCTCACTGCTCTTGGATAAATCATGACCTCCCTGATCCTCAGCTTCCTTATCTGTAAAATGGGGCTAATAAAACTTCCTTAGAGGGGAATTTAATGAGAGAACATCTTTAAAATGATCTTGCCTTTTGGGATGCTTAGTTTTGGGTCAGCTTGGCTAAGGTATAGACTTGTGATTTACTCAAACATTCATACAAATGCTGGTGTGAAGGTATTTTCTGGTGTGGTTAATATGTACGATCAATTGACTATACTTAAGGGAGATGACTTCTGATAATGTGGGTGGGCTCCTTCTAATCAGCTAGAGGCCTAAAGAGCAAAAACTGAGGTTCCCTGACAAAGACATTCAGCCTCAAGACTGCAACATAGAAATCCTGCCTGGTTTCCTAGCCTGCCCATCTGCCCTATGGAGTAGGTTCTGCAGAACTCTTGATTGACACTTCCGCTAACGGTCACTAGGTAACTGCAGCTATAGACATCCTAAGGTCCACAGAAAATCTTTGAACCTTGGTGATACAAATTGTTGCAGTTTCCACATTTACTTTCATTTAGCTGACACATTTCATGCCTACAAAATTAAAGCACTCCTACCTCTGAATTTCATTCCAATGACCAAGTGTATTCAGAGCACAATTTTCTTTGAGCGGGACTGCTGTGGCATAAGTACCGATATGGTTCCATCATCCTAAAGCCTGATGTGCTGATTAAAGGAAAAATGGCATGGTGGATTGAAAGATGTTTTAACTACTATATCTAATTACAAAGAAGAACATGTTACTTACCAAAATTTGAATGCGTCCTATAATAAAAACAAGGGCAATTAACAATCAAACAGGCAACTGCTTTCTTGACAGGCAGATGACACAGAACAGGACTACGAAAATGCAGAAAGGTTTCACTTGACGAGGAAAGCTGAGATGTTCCTTCAAATTGTAAGGTAAGATCCATAAATGCCTATGACTTTGTGGTTATAAGGCCAGGGAGGCCCCAGGAAGTGCTGGAATTGCTGCTACGCTTGGTTCTAAACGACTGAAGCTGAGTTCTGTTCGTCTTTAACATGCGGGGAGAGGGACATGTATTGATAAGTCCTCAGGAATTTTGGTATAAAAGACACTTTTATCCCCTCTCCTGTGTAATTTTACTTGGAGATAAACCAGTTTTTATTTTCTTAAATGCCCATTTCAACTTGTCTAGTTCTTGACTGTATCAGATATTTTGTTTTACATTCAGAATTTCATAGGCTGGCCGCCTGACTATACCATAGGGATCTGTGTGGTCAAAGAAGTTAACGTCCATACCATGAGCACTAGGGATGAAAAATGCTAAAAATGTTTCAAGAAATTCCCAGTACATAAACCCAATTCTTTACTTATACAGGTAGGAATGTGCCATGTTTCTTTTTCTCCTGGTTGTATAGCTGTTATTTTCTCCCCACGAGTATTCTTTTTTTTAAAAAAATTTTATTTATTTATTTATTTATTTATTTATTTATTTATTTATTTTTGACAGAGAGAGAGAGAGAGAGAGAGAGAGAGAGAGAGAGAGAGAGAGAGAGAGAGAGAGAGAGAGAGAGAACTGAACTGGGGGAGCTCCCAGCCTAGCACATGGTTCCGCACGGGCCTGGGCCCGGGACTCGATCCTCGGTCCCCGGAGCTGCAAAGTGAGCGCTCAACCCACTGAGCCATCCCGGCTTCCCCCCACGAGTATTCTTAGTGAGTCTGAGAATGGGCTAGTGGACTTTTCATTGTCAGCTAAGAGGATGGACCCTTTACATGCAGTCTGTGGTCTCTGGGAACAGGGAGTGTGTATTGTGGCTCCGGGTCAGGTGTGATTTTCTCGGCTAGAGGCTCTGGTTTGCAAACTGAAACATGAATCACCTGAAGAGCTTGCTAAAAATGCAAAACCCTGGGCTGAGCCTCCAGAGATTCTGAATCACTAATTCTGGGGTAAATTTTTCTTTTTAACAAGCACCCGAGGTGACCCAGAGACAGGTAATTCATAGAGACATTTCAAGAAATACTTATCTGGAGCAGTTACACACCTTTTCAAAAACTTTTTTTTTTTTTTACCTGAAACTGCTAGTAACACATACTTACACACCCAGCCTGAACATTATTTATTTACAAATTATATACTGATCTAAATTTTTATATACACACATATTCTGCACATTGCAACACATATAAGACTGGGAGCTAAACACTTTAGGATATTCTCAAGAACAAACAAATGCTATTTTATAAATATTAGAACCTTATTATTTTTCTCCTTTCATTGCCATAATTTGATGCCCCCTCCCACATCTCCAACCCCTCCCCCTTACCCTCAGGTAACCATTAAACTATTGACTGTGTCTATGGGCTTTTGATTCTTTGTTGCTTTTAGTTTTATATTCCGCGTATGAGTGAAATCATATGGTAGAACTTTATTTTATTCATTGTTGTATAAGCTCTTTTGCTCTCACTAGAATATAATATATTTAATTCTTCATTATTACTAATTGTATTTTAATAAGAACAATATGATCACCATGCCCCCCTATTTGAAAATATGGGTTAAATATATTAAGCAGTTATTTAAAGAACTGTCTCAAAGATCAGTTAGTTTTGATCATAGCTGGAAAAAATACCTTACAAAGGTGCATAGATTCAAATGAAAGATGTATATCCAAGTCTGGGCTTTCTAAACTATGAGACTTATTTTAAAAATTATATTCATCAATCATGCAATGCTTAAATTGAAATTTAGCTTATACATTTTCATATTCTCTGATACCATGTAGTTTTTTTTCAAATTAATCAGAATATACTATATTTTTATATTTTTACAAAACAAACAAACAAACAAACAAAAATAAAACAATCCTAAAATTTCTGATTTAGAAAATTTCAAAATGGGTTAGAAAGTTCTCCAGGTATGGAGGGCACAGATCTAAATTTTTCTAGTGACACATTTTTTCCTTCCACGAGTTGTATAGCAGTGAAAATATTTCTCAACTTTTGTTTTCCAGTGCTTGAAATGTATAGCTTGAATTACTCTCTAAAAGCAATGTCATTTTTTAGCTATTAACGTATCACCTTCATTTTGAAGGGATAGATGAAATTTAAATATATAGATAGACATAGAGATGATATAGGTCTGCTAAGTAGCACACCACTGAGAACTATTTTTTTTTTTTAATTTATTGTTAAATTTGATGAGGTTACATTGGTTGGTAACAATTAGACAGTTTACAGATGTACAAGTCCACATCACATCATTCATGCATCGTATTATGTGCCCATCACTCAGTATCAGTTCCCTTTCCATCACCTTATATCTAGTGCCCACTCCCACCTCCCCCCACAACTGTGCCCCCCTCCCCC
>PVKE010027822.1:0-21343 GCA_004027555.1 Craseonycteris thonglongyai | reverse complement strand
GATTTAAAAAATAGAAAATAGTTTTGAACATATATTTTACTTACCTACCCATACCTCGCTGGAATGCACCTTATACTGAAACACAGTGTATAAACATAGTATGCATTTCACACCCCTTCTTCCCCCTTAGACTACGCCTATGACAACAAGTCGATCGCGACACACTTTTAAGATAAAAAGTAGATCTTATATACAGAAATGTTGGCCACCCCTGGTATAGAAGACTTTTCTCTAAAGCTTGTCACCTTCTTAGTCTCCATCTACAAAATGGGACACAGATTCTTTTACGTTTTTGACCCCCAGACTTAAGGAGCATGTTACATAATGTCATTCATGACCTGTGGGCTACTGTGGCTGTTGCAGGGAAGAGATGGGGTGTCTACCTCTAACTCTGCAGAATATTATTCTTCTCTCCTTCCCAAAGCAAAGATATTTTATATCATTAGGAGAGAGTGAGACATAATGGTCTTGGCCAACCTCCCTCATTTGAGCTTAAAGAAAATAAATTTTGACCCAACTTTGTTCTTTTGTCTATTCTCACAACTTCATCTCCAGCTCCACAGTAGTGGTGGCTCTAAGAGCCACAACTAAAAGGGGAAAAGTCACAGTGTAAAAGGGAGTATATGAGAGAAAAAACACCTGGAATCAAACTATGTTTTTACCATCATTTGTCTTCATAAACCAATGCTTATATTCAATCAGTAATGTAGATATTACTTATTTTTTATATATAGCCAATTCTAAACTGATAATACTTAACCTTTCCAGATATTTGCTACTGTATATTCAATAAAAATGCTTGGTTTTATTTCCATTCTAAGGACTATTTGGGAGACTATGTATAACAACAATATAGAACCGATTATTTTAAATTTTTAAGCCAGTGCAGAAATATGCAGTATTTTTTGAAAAAAATAAAAGGGTAGGAAAAAATAATGTAATATTTTAAAGAAAAAAAAATATAGAAAGAGAAAGAGACTTATTCTTTGTTCTTCTACTATTTATTCTATCTAACGGAATGACTGGCTGTATTTTTAACTTAACTATGATATTTAATTTAATATAGTAATCTTATAAACAAATTAATATGATGCTGAGACTTTTACTATGAATCAGAACTATTTCTATTTGCCTAAGTTCTTGTGAATATTTCAGATGGAAGAATCAGAAAATGTCCAAAAACAAAAAAATTTTTTAATCATGTTTTATTTTTATTAAATTATATTCTTCTATAAGGTCTAGTGCTACACAAGACTCAAATAGGTTATATATCAGAGAAAGTCAATAATTTCTTGATGGTATAATCATTTACATCCTACAATTTCTTTTAACTTCTTGCTTAATATTTTGGCAAACACATTTATTTTGTTTTATGAGAACTATAATCTTTTTTAGGGGATCTACAGTATTTTTTAAAGACAAAAAGTGGTTTATACCATAATCAATTTCTCAGCTACAGCTTTAAAATGATTATTAAAAATTGCTTACTATGGTTTTCTTGTTTAATGCTTATTTTTATTATTTATTAGATTAATGTTGTGAACACAGTATTGATTCAAGGGTAATGCTTTTCATAAAATATATCTAACCATAAAATTGAGTAGTTGAAGTATAAAAACTCCTAGATTGGTTTTATCATTTCTTTAAAAACATATGTGAACTTTTGTACTTCTGATATTTAGGCTCAGAGGACAATTTAAATGTTAGATGCACTTATTTTCAAATGTCATCATCATTAGGGGCAATTATCCTGTGGATATGCTTTAATTCTGCACTTTTTAGACAAAATATTTTAATTTAGAATAATATTCTGTTTGATAAAAAGTCAATCCTCACATATGCAAAGTATAAACTGAATTACAACATTTGAAATTATTTTGCTCAATACTTTTAAATTTGTAAATGCTGAGACTCAGAGAGTTTGATCAACTTGTCTAAGGCATCATAATGTATAACTAAGCAATTAATATTTTTTGCATGTTATATATATCCTGTTATCACTAACTACCTATATAGTCAATCGAAGGTAATGTTTTTATTTTTCTTATTTTAGTGGTACATTATCATACTATTTTTCTTTTTTATGGCAGAGGTTTTATTTCTAACACAATTTGTTCTGTGTAACAAATCAACACAAAAATATTATAAGAAACACAGCTGTGTTTGTTTGGCCTATGAGGGATTCCAAGAATGTACAACCTTTATGGTATATAAACTTCAAAATGTCTCTTGTATTGACCTCCCTCTTTTTGTTCTACTGTTAACTTAGGGTTGACCCTCTTAACTTCTTGTCTGCATTCTGCAATAGTCACCTAACTGATCTTCCTTTTCAATCAATACTACACCCTACTGCCAGAGATATTGCCATTCACTGTTGTAAAACAGTCATGTCTTATTGCTTGAAATAAATAACCAATTACTTAGCCGAGCATTTAAGACCCCCTAACCTATATTTCAACCTTCTCCCTCCACTCTACTCTTATGTGCAGCTGTTTGCTCTTCCTTCTGTTTGCCCAGTATGTTCTTGGTCGAGTTTTCTCCTTCATCTGAAATGAACAAGTAAGATTCACGGTTCAAACTCAGTCTCACTTTCCTACAAGTCAGATGTAATTATCCAAAATTCATTATCTTCTCTTCTATATAGTGATAAGATTGTTTAAATGTAAATCATGGCACATCTGATAGTCTTCGAAAGGTGTTCAACAGCACTTAAGAAGGCAAAAGAAAATCTCCATCTTGTTTCTCTGAGTCTACAGAGTCTTCAACAACAAAAATGTGATGACTGATTCGATTGAAAACTTGGGTGGTTTTTAAATAAGTTACATTATGCATATTCTTTCCTCCTTAAAATTCTATATCGTATAATTTATTTCTTCTTGATGATTCAGGATGAAATTTACTAACATTATCATACTGGGTTATGCCCTCAGGAACCACTAAGGTTTGTTAAGTTCTTCGTCACTAGAGTGAATGGCTACAAAGTACAGAAATTTGATTCAGGAAGTTCTATATCCTCAGACTCTTTATGCCAGCAGCATTATTTTAATCAATTAACTGAGGGTGGGCCTGAACTCTCATCTTTTATACCAGTGGTCCCCAACTACTTTGGCACCAAGGGCCAGTTTTGTGGAAGATAATTTTTCAACAGTCTGGGGGCAGGGGGTGTGGGGAGATGGTTTAGGTGATGATTCACGCATATCATAATTATTTGGTACTTTATTTCTATTATTATTACATTGTAATATATAATGAAATAACTATACAATCACTTCCTCATTGCCACCTCAGATCATCAGACATTAGATTCTCATAAAGAGTGATCAGACTGGAACCCTCTCATCTGAAGTTGACAATAGGGTTCACACTCCTATGAGAACCTAATGCCACCGCTGATCTGACAGGAGGTGAAGCTTAGGCAGTAATGCAAGTGATGCGCAGTGGGAGCGGCTATAAATACAGATGAAGCTTTGCTCACTCACTGGCCTGCTGCTTCCCTCCTGCTCTGCAGTCCAGTTTCTAACAGGCCAAGGACCAGTACCGGTCTGTGGCTTGGTAAGACACCTGTCCTACATAATAAACATGGAGGTCTTTGGAGCAATAGTTCGCTTCTGAGACTTATTGCCCTTCCTGATTGTTGAATATCCCTGAAATGCTACATAGCGTTGGCTTCAAAGAATGGTTTCTCTATGGAAAACAAGAAGCAATTTCTTTAAGCATGGGCAAGAAAAACTGGAACTTGACTTTTATTAATAATAGACCCACTTGTGATTGGGATGGAGGCTCTTATTTTGAGAGAGTAAGAAAGACTTGCACTGAGGTCTAGTGTTTTCAGGGGTGAGGAATAATCATGTCACATGTGACCCATTCCCTCACTCCTCCTTCCTATGTACAGAAACGGAGTGAAACTTTTTCCTGGTGGTGGATACCCTCAGCCCAGTAGGAGCCTGGCTATTATTGCTCCCTTCTCAATAGAAAAGGGAACTGTTTCAGCACTGTTTGTTGGTTGGAAGGTCACAGGCCATTAGGTCACTGAAGCCCTCAAGGGAGGTAAAATATAGCAAGGGCAGAAATCCAATATGAGTTCAGGCAACAAAAATTTGATTTCCTATGAGAATTTTCAATTACATTCCACTCTTTCCTCTCTCTGCCCTCCCCCAAATTATAACTTCTGAATTCAATAATAGCCACTGTTCTTTCCTTTCTCTCTGTGCTTGTAGTTTGCCAAGGAGCCTGCGTTTCTCTAAGCGGATGTCTTTTCCCCTTTTGCTAGTTAATAGACATGTTGATTTAATCTGAGTTAATAGACATGTTGATTTAATCTGAGTCATCAGATTTGTGTGATAGTATTTTTGCTTTAGTTCTTTTTTAAAACAAAATTAAAATGTAAGACATCATGTAAGGAATTTCCTCATGAACAAAAATAATATCAGGTAGCATTGGGGACACCTGGGAGGAAAATAGAGGGGCCTGTTTATTCTCTTGTCTCCTGAAACTCAGTTCAGGCTTGACTGCCAGAGGAAATGTTTTTAGAGAAGTTTGGATGTGGTCACACATCTGAGGTCAGGTACTGCACCTCTGTACTTCTCTAAGGAAAAAAAATGCTTTTGTATAAATAACTGAAAGCCTAGAAGTCTAGAAATTTGTTCTTGTTCTGCTTCTGGTGCCGCACTAGGTGACCTTCAATCGGTCACTAATATTTGAGCCTTCCTTTTCTTGGTTACTTGCCTCATGACCTTGAAGTAAAGATCAAGGGAAATTGTAAAAGGAAAACACAAAATATCTAAAAGACAACATCTAATAACCAGATCATTTATATAACTGAACTTTTTATATTCTAAAGAGATATATAGAAGCAATTACACTTTTTGTTTGTAATTGCTCTCTAAGCATACTTTGAACATTGACTAATGTACAAGGACATGCAAACAATACAGCACAGTTAGTTGCTACTTTTCTGTCCTTGTTAGACCATGTTCACCTCCTCTATGCTCTTCCAGAATTCTTTGTACTGAGTGGCTCAGACAGTTTCTCTGTGCAGCCATAAAATTAAACTTTTTTATACCTAAAAGCAGTATCTGATTATTACTTAATTGTGGTGATGGTTTAATGGGTGTAAGCATATGGCCCAACTCATCAAATGGCATATATTAAATATGTGCAGTTTTATACGTTAATTATATCTCATTAAAACTGTTTAAAAAGCAGGGATGTTGGGATAGCTCAGCAGTTAAGCACTTGCCTCACAACCTCAAGGTCTGGAGTTCTATTCCCAGTCCCAGCCCATTCAAACCCGATATGTTAATATGTTGAACTTTGGCACAACTGTTAGCTGCTGAGATGCCTCGTGGCAAAGTTTTTTTGCCTCCCCTGAGGGAGGCCCCCAGTTCAGTTTCCACCCCACGCGGCCCCACATCCACCTGTGTGGAATGAAACCATGTCACAGTTAATGATGTACAACTATGGAAACTACTCTGCACCCTCCCCACTTTTCTCTCTCTTTATCTTTCTCTCTCTCTCTCACACACACACCTTCTCTCAAAAAATAAATAAATCTTTTTAAAAAACTGTTAAAAAGCATTAATATTTTCCAGACCTTACTGTGAAGTGAAAATAAAAATAACAAATGAGCTGTAACCACCTTTAGTGAAGTTCCAATGTCTAGTGTAGAGCACATACTTATAAACTCAGTGTAAATTTTCCAACCTTAAGGACTGGGTCTGATTTGTACACACACCACTGATTCTCAGTGCTGGTGACAGAGTCTAAAACGTAATTATTTGTGGAAGGAAGAAAGAGTGAGAAGGAAAAAGGGGAAGGTAGGAAGGGAATCAAGGATGGAAGGGGGCCATCATTCCAAGCGTAGTGCACACATTGGTTCTGATTTACATCCTGAAGAACAAGAACAGTCCATGTTCAGTTAAACCAGTAGGACCAGTAAGGGAACGATCCGTTTGACTCCTCGCCTTAGGAAGGCAGGTTTATCCTGTAGCCCATCAAGCTCAAACTTTAGAGTCCCTACTTCTTCCAAGGCCCTGTACATTATTTTATATTGAAGATTAGTGTTCTTCCCCTTTAAAAGAGCCTCCTGAGTTATGTAAATTCAGTGTCCAAAAATAACCTGGATTCACCACTTCTTAGCAAGGTGTATACAGCTTTCACTTACAATAGGGGTGGGATGCACGCTACAGAAAAGACCATTGTTGTCCATTGGCATTCCTTATGTCCCCTGAAAAAGTGCTGTAAGGAGTAGTGGTGTGAACTCCAGTTCTATTTTGTGGTTAGAATATGAAACATTAAAAAAATAGAAAAATTTAAGTTAACAGGGAAAAATGATGTGTCTGGAAAGATTTCAAATGCAATAGTATTTAACATTTCTTTAAAATAGAAACTCGGGATATAAATGTTTTTATGTAATAGGAGCTCCACATAGCATTGTTTATTTTTTCTTAAAATCCACTGTCTTACTCAGAATCACCTTCAGTTGACATCTTGGCATCTGTAACCTAAAAATATTTTTAGGAGAACCTACTTAAAATTTATATTTACCATTAGTAGACCTTAGTATGCATATCTGAAATACTAGTATAAATAAATATAAACCTTTCCATAATAAACAGCAAAATACAGTTACAATTTATACCATCTTCTCTGAAAGTAAAGTTCTAAGTCTGTATCTGTTCAGGAAGATCATTTCTCTATGTGTTTATCTTCATATATTTCTTTGGTGGTATATAAATACAGTTCTTCCTCAAGTCACCAAGATTTGAGTTTAAAAAATGAGTATTTAATACTGAAGTCAGCAATCACAGTAATTTCTTTCCTCAGTTCCCCATTAAGATGAAAAAGAAAATGTTATCAAGCAGGATAAACATGCCCTTCACAGCACTTGCTATTTCCAGCCTAATTTACTTTTTAATTAGAAATTCTATCAGTTAATCATATAAGAATAATTTCTTGCCCAAGTTAAAGACTTATCATTAATTCTGATCTATCTAATAAGTAACTTTGGAAACATTGTTAGGTGTACTTACTCTGTTTTATTCCAAAGCATTCTGAAATACGTACTAGTCAAAAAGAGAACACACTCAGGATTATCAAAACAGATATACTTATAACAACTCTTCCATATTTAACTCAATTTTTAAATGTAGTCTCTTAAAGTATAAATAACACTTTTACAAAAAAGAAAAAAAATAGGCAGATACCCAGATCTTTGTTTCTAATATTATTTTCCAATTTAAGGAGAAATGGCTAATTCTAGGACTGGGACTGGAAATATATAAACAAACCGGTAACATTTTATAAGTCCGGAACGTAAGAAAGTGCTTAAAACACACACATACACACAGACGCAGAAGAAAGTTGAAAAACTACCACTTGTGCCAAGTAGATTCTTGCTCCTAAAACCTGTAATTTTTCAAACTGACACCAGAACTGTCAAAGAACCTATGATACACACACACACACAAAACAGTAGTGCACGTACATCGAAGGAAAAGAGGAAGCAACCAAAAGAACTCCCAAGGGCCAGAGCAGAAATAATTACAGCAATATATAAGAAACATTACATTATAACTCGAAACAGAAAATACCCACATCTCCATATTGGTGTAAATACATGATTAAATAAATACATAATTAAATGAGAAAAATAGACAAATCTTCCTTATAGAAGAATCCCAAATTATTTATGTAGATACCCTACCTTCAAGGAGGTAGAGTAAAACTTCCCACGCCTGTAGTGTGGGCTGCATATAGTGACTTCTTTTGAAGAGTATGGCATGAAAAGAAAGGTAACAAAAAATAACTTTATAGTGGAGAAAGTCAGCAAGCAATACCTCAGCCATGTGATCAAAGGTAACATCAACAATGGTAGGTCATGTTGACGGTATTTGCCTTTGATATGTTGCAATGAGAATGGCACTATGTTTCTGTGGTATTTCTCCCTAAGGTAGCTGTTTAATAAATGTTTTCTGAAAATCTTAAATTCTATTTTAAACAATGCTGTCACTTTTTATTTCTCTTTTTTGCATTTCTTTACCATCATGTAGCTTACAGTTTACTTCACTATAACATATGTTTTAAGTTACAAAAAGATAATTCTTATAAACTAGTTAGATAAAGAGAAAGATAAAAAATTTGAGAATTATTGTGGGTGGAAAATAATAGCTTCTGAAAGCAGGACTATTGAATGGAAGAAATCTTAAAGGGGTGAAAGATAAAAGCAAGGAAGAGACAAACTGTCCACGTGACTTAAGATACACTGTTATTTGTTATTCTATGTTCATTATAAGGTATTACAATTCATGATTAAT
Organism: Craseonycteris thonglongyai; assembly: GCA_004027555.1. Taxonomy (NCBI): domain Eukaryota; kingdom Metazoa; phylum Chordata; class Mammalia; order Chiroptera; family Craseonycteridae; genus Craseonycteris; species Craseonycteris thonglongyai. The sequence continues at coordinate 13,028 of PVKE010027822.1, read as the reverse complement.
GTATGGTGGTCAAAATGTCCAATATATGTAAATAAAATTATTCAATTATATTAGATATCATGAAATTGCCAACAACAACAAAGTGATACTAATATTCACCCACCAGAATAGCTGCTCTGTGCCCTCACCCTTTTCTCTGTCTGTCTGTCTCTCTGTCAAAAACAATAAAAATAAATCTAAAAAAAAAAAGAAAAAAATAATGTATTCGATATGTGAAAATTCATGAAGCTTTAGGCTGATGATGTATCTGCTTTTCTTTCAATATGTCTATGACTGAACAACAAGGAAAGGTGTTATAGTGAAGTTCTTCTGTCTCACGATACAATTACATTACACTAAGATTATATTCTTCTAATTTCATTTATTTCTACATCTCTTCATAAATTTGTTAGGTTAATCTTAAAGAAACTGTGTGAAGAGAACTATTCTACATGAATAAATCTGTAATATGGATAATAATGTAAATTTACATTTTTATATTTACTCTTTGTCATATCTCTCACAATGTATATCTATACCATGCAGCCATTTTCAATGGTCTTTTAAAAGGTCAAAGACTATAAAATACAATATGTTTTGGGCTGTTCTTAAGATCATTAATATATGAGGGTATATTTCTTCTTGAAAGTTAAAGATCTGATTCACATGCTTGTAACCACTGCCTATCTAATAACAACACTAGAAAAGCAACATTACGAATATTTTACTGTAGAAGTAGCGCTAAGTGAAAATGATAAGCAATGCTTAAAAACACTTGTATATCTCAGCCAAATGTTACTGAACAACATGAACTCTATTTTCTGGACTTAAAACTTACTGACATTTTCTAGTAATAAAGCTAACCAAATCTCTAATCAATAAACAAGCACTAAAATTAGAAAGATCACCGGTATAAAGAATTGATAAGGGTTTATCAATAAATCTTAGATAATTGAATATCAATAATAATTTATTTCATGCTTAGCAGGTAATAGATACTGTGATAAATACCTTCTATAATTTATCTTATTTAAATCTTACAAATCATTTGTGATAATTTATTACCAATTCTTTATTGGTAGATTAAGACAATAAAGCTTACAAAGATAAGGTAATTGACTCAGACTGGTATTTAAACATATATTTGCTAATAAAACCTGTCTGTATCTTTAAACCCCAAATATGAGAACTGTCCAGAAAGTATTCAGCCATGAAATATAAAAAATAAAGGGATTTATGACTAGATTTTTTTCCGGACAGCCTTTGCATATCCATTGATTATATTCATTTCCTTAAAAAAATCTAATGATTAAGATGAACAAAATATAAATATTTCAAGTCTTCAGGAAATGTAAATTATAATGGGATTATTTGCTTTTAATATCTAATAAGTCTGGACCTAAGACTGAACAAATAACTTAATATAGACAGCATTCATTAGTTTAATTTCTTGATACAAGCAAGTTAATATGCATTAGCCTGAAAATTTTCCTAATTTATATTTGCTCTAATTAAACATACTGAAATTATGCTGATAATCATAAAAACATGTACATTGTGTATTTCTTCTTGTTCACTAACAGTAAGAAAACAAAAATAAAAGGGAAATGAATGTTAAATCACTCCATAGCTCACCCTTCAGATATACCTACTGTCCATTTAGACACATCCCAACAAATCTGCTAACACACTATTCTGTTTGTAGTGGCTACTATCTTGTCCATTACACTGACACATCAAGATTCATTCAACTAGTTCTCCAATGATGGACATTAGGCCAATGTTTTTTTGTTTGTTTGGGGGGGAGGGATTTCTAAAAACTATTCTGCCATGTAAATATTTCTGTGAGGTTTTATGCAATCTCTTTAGTGCCACATTTATTATCAGTTGGCACAACGCATAGAAAATAGTAGAATCTTTAGCTCCAGTGAAAACACAGTAGTCACCTGTCTCCGCTCAAAGCTGACAACTGACCTCCTCAAGGTATTGTTCCAGCAGCCCGGGTCCTTGCAGAATCGGTCCTGCCTGCTCTGGTAAGCAACCTCAGCAAGTGCAATCACATAAATTGGCCTGAGTTTATCCCCTATTACTTGGGCCCATTCCTGGGGAAAACAAAAACAAAAACATAACTTTTCTTGAAAGTACCCAAGGGTGACCCTTTTAAACCACATATTCAGGAACTCACCATACTTTTATATTATAAACATAATGAACTAAATTCACTTGATGTTTTGTAGTCAAGTTGAATGGCTAGAGAATTAATTCATCTGAGTTATGGGACAGTCTAGGTACAAAGGCGGACATCTTACAAAGCTGTTGGTGAAAGCAGACCTCAGGAGTCTCAGAAAGCATGATTTCCAAGAATCTCTACCAAAGCATCTACTCTGTAGGTTACTGTTATAATTAAATGACAAATATTTTTACCTTGATGTCTGATATACTAAGAGTTCAATAAATATTAGCTATTATTATTACATTTTCTCAACTTCTTTTCTGTATATTTCTTTTAGCCACATCCTTCAATTTAAAATTGCATTCTCAGGAAACCTCCTGTGTGTGTGTGTGAGAGAGAGAGAGAGAGAGAGAGAGAGAGAGAGAGAGAGAGAGAGAGAGAGAGAGAGAGAGAGAGATTCTTCTGGTAACGTTCTGTCAAATCTACTGCCAAATATTGTAAATTTATTCACTTTTTACCAAAATTATCTCAGCATTTCAACTCCAGCATACAATATCACATATGTAGATTTTTCTAATAACAGCTCGCTGATCTCCCTACAACTGCTCAAATTCCCTTCTCGTCCCTCTCTCTAGAGAGGTAGGATAATGTTTACAAATGCAAAATTATCATGTATTTTCCTCACTTAACACTGTTCAGTGACTTTCTCTTGATATAGGATGATGTCCACCTCCTTACCATGACTCCGCTCCTGCCATCTGTACTCCGGCCACACAGGCACCTGGTAGGTCCCCAAAAGCACCAGGGACCTCCTCTTAACAGCCTAGAAAATGCTATTCCTTCTGGAAGTCCCACCTCCCAAATCAATATGTCTAAGATAATGCCTTGCATGTTTCAAATGTAAGTTCAGAAGGTTACCTTGCCCCCTTTCTCACCTTCTAGTTAGACCAAGATTCTCTGTTTACCATCTTAAGGCACCTCTTCACATTTGCCACCAACCCGTCTCTTAGGTATTTGTTTTGTCTTTTATCAGTTTTCTATGATCCTCAGTGACTTCCACCAATTTCAGACCCATGGCTCCTCTCTTCACCTAATACAGTTCAAGGCAAATGGAAAATGCAAATGAAGGGACAATTAAAAAGTTGGATGTTTAGAAGTCAAAGCAATATTTATGTATTGGAGTTTCATAAGTTTCTTCAGAATGGTCTATCATGAAAACATCATTTACTTCTTTACAAGAGCTGGAATAACCTAATTGTAAAACAACCTATAAATTATATGAACATGTACCACTATTAGTACATTATAAGATAGAAGGAAAAATTTAAAACTGGATATATTAGTTTATTATCACATGTTATATATTCATTTCAATATAAGTAGAATATGATATTTATTAAAGTCTCTATAACACACAATAAAATACTTTATTTCTCTAGCTGGAGTTAAAGACAAATTACAGTTGTTCCTCAGTACTCATCCCTAATTGATTCTGGAAGGGGCAAAGAGTACCAAAAATGACTAGAACCAAACACATTTTTTCCATAAGGAATAAAGTATGTAACCTGAATGCATTCCCAGACCAAAAATACACAAAATGAACACAGAAGTTAAGGTAAGACCTCAAGGGGATGTGCATAGGGCAAGAACGACCATGTGACTAACATGTGACCCTTATTCTGCTGGAAAGGATAGTGAGTCACGAGGAAATTGACAATGACAAGTTCTGGTTTTCGTGTTGAGTAACCAACAAACAGCAAGGACCGGGACAAAACATTCACGTCAAAATGCATCAAGTACCCAATTCTATGAGTTTCAAAGCAGTTGGGTACCAAGGTATGACCATAAATCAAATGTGTGAGTGTGTGTGTGTGTGTGTGTATGTGTACACATACATGTAATGAGTGTGATTTGAAGCTGTATTTGATTGCTAGGGTTGTCCTATCAGGATACCACACACTGAGAAGAGTAAACAATATAAATTTATTTTCTCCCAATTCCCTAGCCTAGAAGTTCAAGATCACGTCCACAACAAGGTGGGTTTCTCCTGAGGCCTCCGCCAAGGTGGACTTCTCCTGGAGTCCTCACCTGGCTTCTTCTCTGTGTGTGCAATTCCCTGTGTCTCCTCTTACAAGGACACCAATCATGAGATGAGAGCTCTACCCTTACAAGGGCATTTCACCTTAATTATCTCTTTAACGTCCTAGCTCCAAATATTAATGCCACATTGGTGGCTAGGGCTTCCACATATGAATTCTGGGGAAGCACAATCCAGACTATAATAGAATTCCAAATTATCTTTTCTCACAGATTACCACCATAAATAGAGAAAATAAAAATAAAAGTCACCCAAGCAGCAACACAGCACTAAGAGTTACAATGAGTACATGCTACAGACTCTTACAGTGTTATTGAGACCCAGCAGAATTGTGTGTGTGTGTGTGTGGTTGTGCAGCGAGAGTGACAAAATCCTGTCGTTGTAATACCTTAATTTCTACTAACTCCTTTTTAAAGAAACCCAGCAGATCAATATTGTAAATAATTATTACTCACCCCTAGGGCTACACAAACTGTGTGTGTCTATCTTTTTTTTTTTCTTTCTGTCATTCTTTTCTGACCCTTGGAGCTTCTCTTGGGAACAGAGTGTGAAAGATGACACAGCCACACAGGTTAGAGTTAAGTTTAATGTTGTGGTTGCCATTCGTCTCTGGTAAAATACTGACATTTCTAGTTAAAATGAAAGTCACATTTCCACGTAAAATTTTCAGTGAGTTTGTAGTTTTAAAAATTAAACATATTTCTTTATTAATCGTTGCTTTCTAGTCTCCTGATAACTAGACTATATATCACATCAAAATTTAATAGTTATTTATTTACTTAATGGAATAGTACTGTTTAGAATAACAGATTTTTATCCCCACATTCATATTTTATATTCCCCTAGTGCTTTCCTGGTTGAATTTCCAATCCTCACTCCTAGACATCTTAACCTTAATCATGTTCATTTCAATTCTGCGTTATGAATACAAATAGCTCATTTTGCAACACAGGCATATAAATATTTCTTTCTTTCTTTTTTTCCTAACCAAGTGTCTTATAAATCCACTTATAACCCAAGTAAAATTCTTTTTCTACACGATTACTAAGTAGTTGTGAACATATATTTTATGTTTTAGTCTCTGTAACACCACTTTCATACTTTTGAAGAAAGGAAGATACCCAAACTTGGAAATTACTATTTTATCATTCAAATTTGAGAATCAATTTAAATTTAATTCTACAAGTCTTCCTTTTTTTAAAGATTTTAAAAAATATTTATTTTATTGTTTGAGAAAAGTTGAGAAAGAGAGAGAAAAAGAAGTCTGGAGGGTGTGGGCAGGGCCCAGAGCAGTCTCCATAGTTGTACATCATTACTTGTGACCCAGTTTCATTCCACACAGGTGGACGTGGGTTCACGTGGGGCAGGAACGAAACTGGGGAGCTTCTGCATGGGATGTGAGAACTATCACTGCCGTGTCATCCTGCCATTTACCAGTTATGCCCCAGCTCAACATATGGGGTTTGCAAAAGCTGGGGCCAGAATTTGAACCCCACTCCTCACAATTGTGAGGCAAGCACTGAAGCACTGAACTATCCTGGCATCCCTAATTCTACATGTCTTAAAATGCCTTTTTTTGTTTTGTTTTGTTTTTGTAGAAGAAAGTCTACTCACTTATTCCTTTAGGCATAAAACCCAAATGTCTATTCAAAAACCAGTAAGATAGTTTTATTGTTTGTTCTTCTTCTTCAGGTGCAATTAGTCTACTGCTTTCAGGAGCCAGAATGTTTGTCATACTTTACCTCTGCCACAGAAAATATTTTTTTAGATGATTAAGATGTGCTCACTCTTTCTATTAGACTACCTGGTTTGCAAGAGTTAGGAAGGAGCTGAGGTGGGAGATCCAAAGGCGAAAGAGTTTACAGATGTACGCGCTCCTTTTGAGAATGTCTTAATGACATTGCAGTTTTCAGTAAATACCCAGAATCTGTTGGAAGCAACACTTCACTGCAGAATTCCCAGTTCATAAAAAAGGGGCTTTACTTCTCTTGGCGCCTTACATATACTTGTGGGAGGCACCACAGTATAGTGCTGGGGTGCCCAGTTATTTAATACATGAGGACACTCTTACCATAAAAAAACAAAAAATATATTCCCACATATCTGTCAGTTTAAGATTCACATATTAAACACCATTACATTTATTATTTTTGAAATAAAATTTTATTCCATCCGACAATAGCATCTATACACTTTTGACAATTTGTACACTTCTGGTCAGGATATGTTACATATTTGGTCAACAGGTTATATTTTCTCTGTATCTGAAGTCTTAGAAACCCCTACAGCAATGGTTTAGCCCCTCCCTGCACTCACACCTTCAGATTCGCGGGTCAGAACTCAGAAACTGGTGGGAGAGATTAAAAAAAAAAAAACACTGAATTACACGCCCTCTCTGAGCTATATAATTTATGGCAAATACTTAGCCACTTGGGTCCTTGAGCTTTGAGGCTTTTAATTCAATAAGATAACGTGTATGAAAGCACGCTATGAAACTGTCAGACACAATATAAATGAAAAAGACAATTACCTCAAAGAAGGAGCAGAGAAGGGGAAAGTGAGAAGTGAGAATTGCATGTGTTGTGACCAGGAGGGCTCCGAACTCGTGGCCAGCTCCTATGAAGAAACGTCACTGTGGAAGCGTTGTGTAGATGACGTCACGCAGGGTTGGCCTTCCTCCTTTTTGGGCCAAGAATGTGGATCTGACAGAGAAGAATAAAGATGTCTTTCTTCTACTTTTCTTTAAGTTCTTAATTGGGATCCCCATAACAAAAGACAGATAAATACAAATCTATTTAGTGTAGGTTATATGACACAGGAAACAAAGACCCAAACACATGGTTAAACATAACTGTTTGTATAGTAGGTCTGATGAAGAATGGAAAGTTGTGGAAAGATGATAGGACAAAGGGTGTAAAGTAACTGGGAGAAACTTAGAAAGGCCTATTCACCCAGATTTCTCTCTGTGTCCCTTAGTCTTCCAAGGTAAGGATGCTTCTTTCTTCTGGCTGTAAAGTTGGCAATGCTCACAGGAAGGTTTTAAGCCTGCTTCAGGGTGAGACTGATATACTCAATATGCCAAGTACTCTCTTTTGAGATGGTGTGTTTGAATACCGTCACTTCCAAGAATTGCTTACCCTGGTTTTCCACTGAAAATTATTATACATACATGAACGTATAGTATAGTTCTCAATGGTGTGTTTTCTTTGTAATGTTGTTGGAAAAATGAGTGAAAGATTTTGGAGCAATTTAATTTCCTACCTTGTTCTAGTTGGAAAAATAAAGCCAAGGACAGTTTTCCAATTTATAGGATTATGTCATGCATTAGAATACATCTATAAATTAATACAAACACCTCAGTGTTAAATATAATGGATGTCTGAAATCGCCCAACCTCTTTCTTGTAGTTATATACCATGTGAAATATGAAATTGAGGTAACTCAGTATCACAGTTCTAAGTGCATTCATTCAAACAAAAATAATTGCACTGCTAGTTTAAACAAAATCAGATTATATATTAATGGCAATGTTTTGTGAAGGTATCAGGGATGCATGGTTTTACTTCCATAAATATTGAGTCAATTTAATGAAATAACCAACAAATTTGTTATTTAGTGGCAGTGTGATCAAGGGTATGTCACGCGTGGTATGACATGATTTGTCACTTGGGTGCTTGTCTGCTAATGGAGTGCAGCCAAGTCCAGTGACTCATCTATTGAGAACATTATGAAGTCGTCCACTGGTAACAATTTTCAGTCACCACTGATCCAGGCCAGATTTGAACTACTGACCTGGAGGTGTAAGATTCCATATCCAGCTTCTCGTTACTTGTGGCAAGATTGTCTGGTTGTAAATAGTTTTGCTAAAGAAACTATTTGGAAAAGAAACGTACATGGTTGTAATGTCTTCAAAGGACTTTCTTAGTATATGTTTCAAAATATATCTTCTTCAGTAATTTGCTTCATTATTAATATTCAGAATTCTGAAAGGAAATAAAGTATGTTTCACGCAAGGAAGAAATTAGGGGATTGAATCAACCAATCCTTCTGTGAAATGTAATCACAATTTCTTTATGATTTACATTTTCTTAAAGAACGATAGAAGAGAGCAATTTACAAATATAGGCATTTCTACTTCTTAGTGTTATTTACAATTTATTTAAAGACTGCCATATCTTTTCCAAATTAAGCAAACTTTATATCAACTGAATAAAAGTACAACACCTCACAAATCTCCTGACATTGACAAAGAAAACACTAAATAACTCAAAAAAAGATCTGAAACAAAGAGTATGCATGCATAGACCAAATAACATTTATACCTTTTGCCTGCCCAGTCTTTTTCCTCCATCACAGATTCCCATAACTTGAAAAGGGATATGCATTACCCTGAAATAGTGATAAATTTGCTGTAACTTAAAAACAACAACAACAAAACTGAATAGCTAAACACTTTTGAGAAAATGTTTTCATAAATTCACTATTTACATCAACATGCTAAGTTATAAAATTATTTTAGCATATGTGAAAATCTTTAATCTTTGTAAAGTATGCCTCAATCCCTCTCTCTGGATTTTTGTTACTTTTCTTAGGACTGGCCTGCCTGGCTTTCAGAGAAGCTCTGAAGCTACAAACTCCTATCCCCAAACTTTTTGCTGTAGAAGAGATGTTTCTCTTAAATATTCAGTCATAGATAGTGTATTTCTTGTAAAACTGTATCCTACAGGATGTAGCGGAAAAAGGATAGCACATTTAAGTGGCTGAATTTAAAAATAAACTGTTAGAAAAAATTTATTTACAGACGTCTCTGAAATTGTAAGAGGGCCCAAGTCCATGATCCACGGTGATTAGTATTTTTTTTTTTTCCAATTCTGGAGCACCTAAGTCCCTGAAGTATCTAATTGTCTACTTTACAAAAGCACATTTTCAATCTCAACTCACCTCATAACTCCTCATCTTGTACCCTAAGTTGTGGTTCCGTCTTTATTCTGTGACCTTTCAAATCATGGGGATATGACAAGTCCCATAACCTTCACTTCTGTGCCCCTCCTAGAAATGCAGTATACCTGCTTCCATTATTTTCTTAAAAAAAAAAAGTAGAACAAGTAGCTTTTTCTTGTCCACGTTCAGAAGGTGAGAATGTCTTTGTTGGAGAATGTGGGTGTGCAAGGCTGGATTATGGGTTATGTGGAAGGCACACATGACTGAAACTCAAGTCACATTAAAAGACAGTACCTTTCTGTCCAATAGCAAGTCTAAAACGTCTATATGGCTTATAACTTTGTGAGTAAATTGGCATTTCTGTGTTTAATTACATTATCTATATAATCTATATAATAAAGTTACCTTATTAAAAGAAAAATTTTGGTGACACTCAGATGATTTTTTTTTTATTGTTTTTGACAGAGAGAGACAGAAAGAGACAGAGAGAGAGAGAGAAAGAGAAGGGGGAGGGCCCAGAGCAGTCTCCATAGTTGACATTAGTTTTCCATATACTTTCACTCCACAGGTGGGCACAGGGCTGTGCAGGGCAGGAACTGGGCTGGGAGCCTCCCGCATAGGCCCCGGCAAGAACTGAACTGGGGGCACACCCCAGCTCAGCATATGGGTCTGCCTGGGCCGGGCCCGGCATTCGATCCTTGGGCTCCAGGGCTGCAAAGCAAGTGTTTAACCCGCTGAGCCATCCCAGCTTTCCCACTCAGATGATTTTTGAAAAATAATTACTGAAATATAAAAAAATTATGTGTTGCGCAATGTGCTACACGTTTTACAGGTGAAGCTTAGTTTATCCGTAAATTAATTAAGTAGAACGATTAATACTCTTATCTTAAACTTTATAAATGGCGTAACCTTGGGCTTAGCTTAGTTAACAATTAGCTCATGGTTAATGAAAAAAAAATACTGGATTTAAAACCAAAGCTTGTATCTAGAGTCTAAAATTTTAAACATTGTCTTTTCTTCCATGGCCTCTATAGAGGAAGAAATTGAGGATAAGCAAAATTTGTCACCCCAACATGCTCATTTTGATATATCGACTATTTTAAGCTGGTTATTATTTTATCAATGAATTATATATTTGAAATGAATGAATTGACAATCAAGCAGGTTATTTTTAAGCAACAAAAGACTAAGGAAGTAACTTTGACCCTCCCTCTCACCAGACTAAAGAATTTAGGCAGAAAAACCTGCTTGAAGGAAGAGAGCTATTAACCTTATCTTATTCACCTTAGCATGCGTGAATTAAACTGGCACCCAGGAAGATCAAAGCAAAAGTCTGTCAGATTCCTTTGTTTCCAACTGCTTCTGGGTTGCCTAGCAAGAATTTGTTGACCACATGTTCACTTCTTTTCATCTCCCTGTGGGTTACCTACTTTCCTTTTGCAAATCCAGACCCCTGCCTTTCTCTCCCTAGTCCAGAATGACACATAAGCATCCATTGCCCAGTGTGTCCTCTGGTCTCATATCTTCATGAAAGCCCTGCACGTACCTAACATAATGCATTTTCTCTTGTTAATATGTCTTAGGACAATTTGATCATGAATCCAGCCAGAAGAATTTAGAAGGTTAGAAGATAAATAATGTGTCTGTCTCCTATAGAACCCACAACAATGTCAGGGAAGGATGTGATCTCTGGATAAAGTAAGAATTCTTCAAGCACTCGATCGAATTAAGAAGCCATTCTGACACTACATCTCCTGCTTCTCATGCTTAATTTGTGTGACTGTAGCCTACTCATCTCTCTGGTATGGTGTAGACCCGCTCCCTCAAACGACTTATTAAAAGACGAGTCCTAACTCTTCTTTTTTTAATTAAATTTATTGGAATAATGGTGTAGTATTTTCTGTCTGGGGTTCAAGGTCTCATGGTGCCAGAAAATGAGGACAAGGAAACAGAAAGGGTGGGTAAGCAGCAAAGTGTACTGAGACTAAAAGTAAAGAAAGGATACTTTCAAGAGGGGGGAGAGGGCCTTGAGTAAGAAGAGGAGGCTCAAAGGGCCTGGATGATCATGGTCTGAGTGGTTTTACCCTTTTTTCTTAGAAGGGGTTACACTTTTTGGGGTGTGGGGCCTTTTGATTGACCATCTTGATTGACAGGGAGCCATTACATCACCTTTATTAATCTTTGTAAGTTTCTTCCCAGAGTTCCATCTGATATAATGATACAGATGGACTTTGGGGCACATGTATGATATAATGATGGTATAATGAGGCTTGGGTAGAAGGTGGGTCTTATGGAAGAGGTCCCAAGAATCTGGGATCCCCTTGTCCAGCTGCCAGCCTCCTTTTTCCTGGAGAGGCATGATCCTCCCCAAATCTCTATGGGAAGCCCAGGGTTTGAGCTGTCTTTTATTCTGTATTTACTTCCTGCAGAGTGTGATTGTAGTCCCTGCCTATTGGGGGAGGGAGCTTTCCCACTTATAGGCTAAAAAAGGGTGGGAAGGGGTCTCGAGATCTGCCCCAAAGATGGTGTTGACTTATTTGGTTAGGATGGTCTAGAAGCCTCACTGAGGTATATTTCATTTGCTGATGGCCCCTAGATAAGGAGACACAGATACAGTTAATGAAATTGAAAGCACTGACCCAAAAACAGATTCCAAGGGAGTTATCTGCCCAGGAGTTGAGTCCATAAGGACTGGAAAGAATACTTGGCCATAATCAACAACACAAATCAGGTACCAGAATAATTGATGTCTGGCAGACACAGATTCCAGGGCAATTCACTAAGGCTGGACTTATATAATATTGATTAAATTTGGAGACACTGGGGAAATTCTAAGAACAAGCAAAATAGTAAAATCAGGGAGTTGACTGAACTAAGGAAGAAGAAACCAGAAACTTTTATTAAAAAGGGGGAGTAGGTGTCTTTGTTTGGCTCCTATCAATAATATTGGATAAAAACGTTATATAAGTTTGAGGTGTACAATTCTATAACACAGCATCTGTATATTGCATTGTATGCTCGCCACCAAAAGTGTCATCTCCTTCCATCACCCCGTTTATTCTCTTCATCCTCCCCCATCCCCTCCCCTTTCTCCTCTGGAAACCACCAAAATGTGATTTGTATCTATGAGTTTACTGTAGTGTGTGTTTGTTGTTTTTTGTTTTACATTTATGCTTATCAGAAAATACAGTTTCTGCCTTAAGGTTTTCAAAAAGAGATTGAAAGCAAGCTAACAATAAATAATAATACCACAACATTAAACTGATATAAAAGAGAGATACCATAATTTTCTGTGTATAAGATGATATTTTTATCTAAAATTGTTAGACCCCAAAATGGGGGTCATCTTAGGCAGGGAGTAGGCCATATACTGATTTCCTCATGTTGGGTTAGAAAGTTAGAGGTTGTCTTATACATGGGGGGATCTTATACATGGAAAAATATGCTAATCAATGGCCATCAATGAGGAAGAAAAAAGAATTGGGTACTAGTGTCAAAGTGTAACACTTGGTTGTCAGAAAAAAACTTAAGTAGAGGATCCAAGATGGCGGCATGAGAGGAGAACGCCGATAACTGCCTGGGAAGGGCCTTGTGAGCAGAGGGGAATCCACAGGGGAAACCCTGAGAAGAAACCTCAACTAAGAGAACCACACAACACGGAACAACACACAAAGGTTAGAGAAAAAAGGGGAGAATGGGAGAGGTAAAGGGAAGCAGCAGTTCGGGGACAGAGACTCGGAGTGCGGCCCAGGGCTGGCAAAAACAAAGGGGGGTTGGGGGACTATGGTCAAAGTGGAGCTGGATCGAGGGCGGGCTGGAAGCCGAGACCTAGGGAGC
>PVKE010027821.1:0-21345 GCA_004027555.1 Craseonycteris thonglongyai | reverse complement strand
GATTGCGCAGTTGAGCACAGTGACCTCAAGGCTTCAAAAGACATTGCAAAAGCGCATGCAGTGTTCGTCACCCACTCTCCTCTCTCTCTCCCCTCCCCTCCCCACCCAGCCTCTCCCAGCTGATTTTATAGTGGACTGTAGAAACAAATTGTGCTTTATGAAGTCTCTCGTGTTGAGCTTCGTTTGCTTGCTTGGCTTTCCTACTAACTTTGAATGATGACTTAGGTTTTCCTGTGAGACTGATGGATGGAGAAAGCAAGAAGGAGGGCCGAGTGGAGGTGTTCATCAGTGGCCAGTGGGGCACGGTCTGCGACGACGGGTGGACTGACGAGGAAGCGGCTGTGGTCTGTCGGCAGCTCGGCCACAAGTAAGGATGCCTGGTTACTTGATGGACAGCTCTAGCTTTTTAGGCCTTGTTCTAATGAGTTAGGGCTTACCTAAAGTTAACTTGTATCATTGGAAATACTGGTAGCATGCTGATTTTATGTAGAATTGTAAAGAATACTAAGTGGAGTCCATTCAGACTTTTCAATCATCTCACAAGAAACAAACATGTCACGTTAGACATGCAGCTTTTATCTAACAACAAAGTACTCGTGGTGTAACCACTCTCGGCAATTCTGACTGTTGCTTCTGAGTGGAGGGGTGATCTGTGTTTCAGTACTGTAGCTGTTTAAGGGACTGCAGCAGAGCTATTGAAATCACAGCTGGTCCTTGTTGTACACAGTAGTCCTGTCCCATGAAGTCCCTGTGGACAGCGCGTTAGCAAATCTGGAGCCATTGCTTCCAGAGCTGCTGTCCACCGAGGCGGCCCCACCTCCCGTGTGTCCTGCATACTCGCAAACAATGGCTTCTTTGCAGACTACTCAGCACCTGCTTTCCTTTGCCTTTTTGTACTTTTTTATCTTGATGATTTCACGGTTTAAAACAGCCTCCAAGCTTGGTGCTGAAGTGCTGTCTAAGGTTCATGAGTCACAAGGCAGTGGCGTGTCTTTGGGGGAGAATACGTACATGAGCTACAGTGTGAGAATGTGTTTTTTTGTTACTCAAATACTGTTTAATAGTGTAATATACTGCTCAGTTTTGGACCTAGTTGCAATTCCAGTTCTATGGTCAGTGAGTTCATTATTTGTGATAAAACATTCAGTATTCAAAATTGGTATAAAACACAGATTTTCAACGGTCAGAATATGGGTAGAAGAGGAAGACAGGAAGAGTCCATGTTAGATCCCTGCGTGAATTTAGTCACTGATTTAAGTTTCCTTAGCTAGGTACATTTCCAATACTCCATCCTCCATTTGAAAATACATCTATTATTTTTGCATTACATTCTCAGTGAATTTCCTTATTTAAAATCAGCCATTGAAGTATTAATATGTTGCTGTTTGAGACTGTTTTCTTGGTTGTACTTTTAGATTTTTTCATAGACATGATCTAGGAAATTCAGTATTACCTTTGGAAATACGAAGGGAAAGGTCAAATTCCATCCTCAACTTGTGTGTCTCAACCATGTTTAAGGAGGAAGAAAATTCCTAAGTATACACATCAGTGCGTTTTCACTTTGATTTCTTCCTACACACTTTATTGCTTTGTACTTATCATCATTTAGTCCATTTTACATTCAACTCAAATGGTGAATTTAGGTGAGAATCTAGAATATAGAAAAAGTTTGTAGCAATTTTCAATAATATTTCTGCAACAATTATCACAAAAAACATCAAAAGAAGATTTTGTAATTGTTTTTTAAAAATAAAGTCTTTTAGTAAGTAAAACAGTAATTTAATGTTACTATAACGACTGGATAATCATCTTCCAGTGTATAATTTACAATTTTCTATCAAATACTATTTAAATGAGAATCATTTAGATATTTGATCAATGCAAGCATACTTGGATTTTTTAATAATTTCCCACTAAGGGGAAATGAGGCTTCATAGAAAAATATATAATTGTAAACAGGTATGTGACTACAACAGGGGATCTTTTTCCCCCTGTGAACTTTGAATTGTTAAAAATATTTAATAAACTTCTGTTTTTAGAAATCAATCCAGAAAACTTTAAAGCTGTCAAAAGACTTGAGCCTTATTAATAAGAAACCAGGCCTCTGCCCCCTAACCAGCTGTTTCGTATGTGAGGATTAGTCCTTGGAAACACAGAGTCATAACAGCATGAGAAAGTATTTTCTTAATGGGAAAAACAAATGAAGTGATATAAACCAGGAAACGTGATGGTAACTAATCCAGACATGCTCAGTCACCGAAAGTGAAAGGCCCTCACGTATGTGCACACACAATTTTAAAGCATAATAATATTAGGATTCTGTGGGGTAAGAAAAAATAAATGATAATTTCAAGGAGAAAGAGCTGAGACATTCAATTAATGTATTTCATTTGTTATCTATAAATGAAAATAAATGTGCTCATCTTAATAATGTTGAAAAGTTATAAAAATCCATATCCCTTCCTTATATTGCTTAGAAATCTGAGAATAATATAACAACACCTTAACTTTATGTCAAAACAAGCATCAAATAGGAAGGAACTGGGGTACCTACTATCACTGCAACGAGTTAGAATTGTCTGGAGGCCCCACTGATCATTAAGAGTTGTGGTGTCAGTATTGAAAAGGACTTCAGAATTGTTATGTGAATAACCATTGCTCACCTAGAAAACTCAGGAGAATCGGCTGGAAAGACACTAGAAGTAAGGTAACAACATAAATTATAAATATTTTAAAAAAGCATTAGTGCTCCTCTATGCTAGATAGAAAATAAAAATTTTTTAAAATCTCATTTATAGAAAGGTACAAAACCAAAAAAGAAACTTAGAAATAAACATCACAAGAATTGAGACATATGTAAAAAACTGTTTTTTTACTAATGCTGGGAGACTGAATAAATGATATATTACAATCCTAATGGGAGGACAATGTAGAAATTAATCTATACGTTAAGTGCTGTCCTCATTAAAATGAGTGTTGGGGGCGGGGGAGAGGGGAGAAGGACTTCCAAATTCATCTGAAATCAAATCCACGTAATACTGGCACAGGACTAGGCAGAGAGCCCAGGGACACCAAATACAACAGTGTTCTTGACCTTGACTGCGCATTAAAATCACTGTGGGACTTAAAACTATTACCCATGCCTAGCTCCACCCCACGGATTCTGCTTTAGTTGGAGTTAGGTGGGGTTCAGGTTTTGCTATATTTTAAAATCTCCTGATGGTAATCCTAATGTGTAGCCAAGGTTGAGAATTGCCTAACTACAAAGATCGAGAAAGACCTTGAGTACATATAAACATGAGAAATAAGTGAATAAAAAAGCCCTTTAAAACAGCAGGAAAAGTTACTGGGATAATTACGTTAGGGAGTAAAATAAAGCTAGATCCCTAACTAACAGTAAGCAGAAATGTATCCAGAGCAGAAACACTCTTTTTCTTTAAATAGTTACATTTTAATTATATGTATTTCAAATGCATAACTTGCCTGATCCAGATGCACACACGTACATCTGATTCAGGTACACACACACATGCACACACACACCAAGAACCTTCATAAATGTATATCTTGTGATGCGTTCACACGTAGGCTTGACTGGTTCCCCACATGCTCACAAACGCTATGCTCACAGGGGTCCTGCGCGAGCAAGAACCATGGCTTACTTCGGGGAAGGGACAGGACCCATCCACGTGGACAACGTGAGGTGCACAGGGAACGAGAGGTCCCTGGCCGACTGTGTCAAAGATGAAATTGGAAATCACAACTGCCGCCACAGTGAAGATGCTGGCGTCATTTGTGATTATTTTGGCAAGAAAGCATCAGGCAGCAGTAATAAAGGTAAGGCACTGCCTGGCTGTGCAGGTGGGAGGTCCCAGTCCCCACATGGTTTTGCTCTAAGTGGGAGCACAGAGCCTCCGGGACACCCCCGCCTCATAGTGCTTCCCCAGGCCCCGCCTGCAGGGCAGTGGAGGGAAGGGCAGCAGCCGCTTAATAGCTTACAGGACCCGTCCTTGGGGAGCCCCTGTCCCACCTGCTCAGCCACCTCTGCACCTGCCTTCTCTGGGCGTCCTGAGAACAGAAAGGCATTGCCTCCACAACTACTAATATTTTAAACAGCAGGCATAATCTTTTATGTTCATTACGAAAAAGAAAACAATCTCTTGTAGATTTTATTCTGTGAAATTTAAAAATGTTAGGAAAATGAGAAAAAATCCTTTAGAATGCTCTGAATTTAATTTTTTGTTTGTTTTTGTTTTTAAAGATTTATTTTTATTATTTTTGACAGAGAAAGAGAGAGAGACAGAGACAGAGAGAAGGGGGAGGGCCCAGAACAGTCTCCATAGTTGTACATCACTCGTTTTTCCACATAGTTTCATTCCACAGGTGGGCGCAGGGCTGCACAGGGCAGGAACTGGGCCGGGGTCTCACCCCGGTGAGAACTGAACGGGGGGCACTCCCCAGCTCAGCATGTGGGTCCACACGGGCCGGGGCCGGGATTCGATCCTCGGTCCCTGGATTTGATCCTCGGTCCCTGGAGCTACAAAGTGAGTGCTTAACCCACTGAGCCATCCCAGCTTCCCCTGAGTTTAATTTTTATGAAACAAACACCAGTTTAAATGAATAAGTGGAAGAATAGGTATTTGGGGGAAAACTGGTTATATTCATGAAAATAACAATCACCTCTTTATGTGGATTGAAAGTTCACAGTTTTGATACATTGGATTTTCTGGAAATCAGGTGCATCTGTATATGAGCATTCTTTTTTTGAACATCTTTTCATAACTGCTAGAGACAATGCAATAAAGAAACTGGATGTCATTATTAGGGTTCTTCGTTATCTGGGGGCTTTCGAGTGCAAAGGAGGATCCTTATAACCCTTTGTGCTTTAAGATATATATATATAGTGTGTGATTTGGCAAGCTAATTTTCCCTAAGTATTGATTAATTTATTAAATCCCCTTCAGTGAATTAAATGACAGTTGCAAGTTTAATATAACTAATATAAGTAATCCTTTGGATTATTCCTTAAGCAGTAGAAACACACAAAAATTCAATAACTAAACTGTGCTACTGCATTTTTATTAATCCTGTTTTAAAATACGATATCCCATAGAATGGTTTCTTTGTTATTTTTGTAGTTGGTTTCAGGCCTTTCTAGAGTTGTAGCCATTCCATGGTTCCAGTGCTGCCAGTCCTCCAATAGGAATATTTCCTCCCACACCAGCTGGATCATGGAATCTGGCTTAGTACCCTGATGATTTTGCATTGGGGCTCGAGACTTCTGACTTCTCTGAGGGGGCTCAGATTAAAGCCATTGGTCATCTGGATGGGGGGGGTCTCTCTATAAATGGACTTCATTTTCCTTTTTAATTTTTCTATCATTGGATCTATGGCTGTAAGTGATTTTCCTTTCTTGCAACCTGGTGCTCTGCTCCAGAATGAGGTAAACCCTCAGCCTTGCGTGCTCAGTATTACATCACCCCCTGCCTTGGCACCATACACACGACCTGACTTAGAGCATTATTGCAAACTTGTGTTTTTCTAATATCCTGTACTTTGCAGTGTCATCCAGAGGGCTCATGTCCTAGGGGATGAGGATGCAGTTTGGCAGCATGCGCCTGAGACAAATAGTCACCTGATTTCCCGTTGGGCTCCCCTCTCCCTGGCTGTCATCGGAGACCGTTAGCGCTGACTAGATTTTCACATTATTTTTACGCAGATAGGAAAACAGCATATATATATACCTGCCTTCTTTATATCTAACCAAAGAAACAAAGTGCCCCTATAAATTCTCCTGCTTTCTGACATTATTTAAACATCTGGCCATACCTTAGGTTTAGCCTTCTTTAGTTCTCCACCTTTTCATATATTCTTAAGGTAGCTCCTTTTTTATGCTCTTGACAGAAGTTCGCTGTCTTGTGAAGTCTGACTATAGACCTTCAGGGTAGCATGCCGTGTAAATGGCTTAGTGGGCCCTGTCTGCATCCAGTCGCCATTCCACGGGGTGCGTTGGCTCCTCCGAGCTGCGTGTGCACGTGTGGCTTGGAGCGTGTTGTTTGTGAAAAGCACGTGATCTAGACTGTTACTGCCTTTGTAGTTCTCGTGTTTTGTTTAATGTTTCTGAACCCCGAACAACCTCTGTAATCAGCAGAGGAGACTGGAGGGTGATGTACTGAACAGGGTCAGACCCTCAGCGGCCTGTGAAACCCCTTCCGAGATGCTGTGGGAAGCCTCACAGCATTCCTCATCTGCTTGCGGATTCCTGTTGCTTCAGTCAAATGAGAAAACAGCTTCTTATTGTGAGAACAGGCACCCTGTAATTTGAGGAGAAAGGGCATTTAGAACGGAGCAGGCGGCCAGGGAAGGGGACTGTCTCTACGCCCTCTCAGCTCTGTGAGAGTAACCCATGGCCCGTCTCACTCAGAGCCCCTCCCGTTGCCCTGTGGACTGAGACCAGTGCACCGCCGGCAGAAGCGCATCATCGGAGGGAAGAATTCTTTAAGGTAAGAGGGTCTTCAGGGGAGATTTTACTTGCTACAGGGTTATTTATCCACATACAGGCTGCAGGTTGGAGATATCGTTTGATTTTCTAAGTTAAATGCCAACCACACTGACCAGTCACTGTCTTTCGATGTCCCCATTTTATACACACCATGTTGTCATGTCACTGTCCCCTGACTTATGAAACAGATGTGTTGCTGAAGAGTTATGTGGCAGAAACAAGCTCACTTAACAGGAGGTCTGAAAAAATGCAGAAGTGCCATGTTCATGTAATTTAGAATATACTTGTTTCGGATTTGACTTGCTTCAATATAATTATTTTGTTTGTTGGATTAGCTAAGGGAAGGTCAGTGCTTTGCTTATTAAATACTCTTCAGTCTGCTTAGGGAGGTGGAGGGAGGAGAGAAGAAACACCTCACGTCATGGAATATAAGGAAGACTCAGCTTGCTTCTAGAATGCCAGAGAGAGGTGGGATGCACACAGGCACCTGTCGGCTTGGGCTGTGGGGCATCATTCTCAAAGTCGGAGGGCTCCAGCACCTGGACCCCTTGATGCTGCTTCGCCCACACCCACAGCCTGCCAGGTCATGGTGCGCGTGGATGCTTTTCTGCGATTCCATGCCTCTTGCGGTTTTGCTGAGGGGGTCACTTTCTTCACAGGGGTGGTTGGCCGTGGCAGGTGTCGCTGCGGCTGAAGTCGACGCATGGCGATGGCAAGCTCCTCTGCGGGGCCACACTCCTGAGCAGCTGCTGGGTCCTCACAGCCGCACACTGCTTCAAGAGGTGAGCGCCCCCTCCAGAGAGCCCACTGGGCTCTCCAGCATGCCCGCGATGTGGGCGGTCAGAGCTGGGCCACGGGCCTTCCTGTCTGTGCCAGTGGCAGTGCGGAGTGACATGGGGGACAGGGGCAGAGAGTGCGCAGCAAGCTCCTCGCTGCCCTGGCAGTAAAGCAGCGGCTGGGTCGAGGAGACGAGCGGATGGGTGTTTGGGGGAAGCAGCAATG
This sequence comes from Craseonycteris thonglongyai, assembly GCA_004027555.1. Lineage (NCBI taxonomy): Eukaryota > Metazoa > Chordata > Mammalia > Chiroptera > Craseonycteridae > Craseonycteris > Craseonycteris thonglongyai. Next base: position 13,841 of record PVKE010027821.1, on the reverse strand, counting down.
TCAGTACTTCATGAGAACATAGCTGTGGGCACATTGTACCCAGAGAGTGAGCGGAGACCCAGCCACCTAGTTAGGACTCTGGGGGCAGGTGCGCTTCCCGTGCTGTTGGTCTTTTGGGTTTTCCCAGGGTGTTGTGTTGGCTAGACGTCTCCATTTGTACCTTCTAGAAAGTCAGGGTGCATCCTGAGTGTTTCCTCCTGTCCCAAACATTTTCTCAGCCTCATCTGAGGTCTTCCTAGTTCAGAGGGGAGGCTGGCAGGGGATGGCAGTGTCCCAGGTACAGGTCTGAGGAAGAGACCTAACTTTGTACTTTTCTTTATGGATAGTTACCTTCCCAACACTTTTTATTGAACATTCCATTCTTTACCTGCTGTCATACGTCATATTCCACGTGTTTCTATTCCCTTCCTCTTACCTATCTTGATAAATATTTGTGGAATAATCTTTCATGTTCAAGGTTCTTCAGAACACACAAATCTATACTAAATAGCCTTTGCCATTTCTGGGGTAATACGGAGTTTGAGAGTCCACCAGTATGCCAGTGGGTTTACTGCATTCATGTGTTCCCTGAACGGTACAGACGATAAGAATTATGCTCATTTATTAACGTAACAAAAAGCGACTGAGCCCGTAATGCTCCCAGGAATACTCTGTGCACTAGAGATACACTGGCGAACAAGGCAGATGGGATCCTTGCTCTCCTGAGTGTTTAGTGTAGCTATAGTATCCCACAGAAGGGAGACGTTGATATTGGTATCATAGGATCAAAAAAGCTCGTGGTGTCGTTTCTAAAGTATGGTCTTTCCACCACAATATTAGATACATTCAGCTTGTTAAAGGTCCAATTCCTGGGTCCCTCCTCAGATCTACTGATTCTTGGAGCCAAGACCCACGAGTTTGCACTTTTATCAATGATTCTTATGTCCACTAGAGGTGGAGACCCACGTGCTTAGTGTGTAGAAGGGAATACAGTCTGGGTGTTTGGGGAATGATGATGAGGAAGAACATATGGCATTGACAGGGTGCTTATCTTTGTCCTAGTCAACGTATTAGTCACTAAACTGGAGGGGACGCTGGTGGTCACTGAATTATATTTTTGGATGCCAGGAGGTTGGGAGGGACCCGTGATATGTTAGAAGTGAGGCTCCACAATGGCAGGAGGTCTTGATAGGCCGATTCTGACAAGCAGTGTGGACTAAGGAGGAAGTGCAAGGTTGCCTGGAGTCCCAGGAAATTTGGCTTCAGTACAGCACAAGTGGAAAAGACCTCGTGGGTTTTAGCGTCACGCAGCCTGAACAAGACAGCAGTGTCATGAGGTTGCCACAGAATAACTCACTGGGCAGCCCTGACACGCCAGTGTCCAGACGAAGCAGCCAGCGGCCTTACTTTTCTGCCTCACAGGCTTCAAGTGGCAGCTCGGGCAGGGACCCTGCTCAGTGCTGGCCCCACCCCACCAGCGCCTGCACCCAGGAAGGGTCAAGTCAGATCCGTTACCTGTTGCTTCAGACACCGCAGATGTTAATGGCAGACCATTTGTGTGCTTGCATAAGCAAGAGTTTTGTTACATTTTTTGTTCTTTAATCACAGGATGGTTTGAAGATCTGTAGTGGTAGGAAGACTGAGTTCTGTTTGGAGTCTGTTTAAGCAGAGAGGCTGGACTTGTATATAAGTGGAGGCCGAGGGTGGATAGCATCTAATGCTTGCAGCACAGGGGTGAGAAGCTGTCAGGTGGGTTTGGAGGATGGCAGTTATCAGGACAGTGGATCTGGGATTTGTGGGCTTACAAGACAAAAGCAGGAAAGGCCTGGAATGCCAGGGTCGTGAATTTCTGTTCATTCCGTAAGCAGTGTGGAAGCCACAAAAGGTTTCTGAGCCCTGAAATAGAATCACGGGAGACCTTTAGGAGATGAGTCATTTGGAGACATACAGGATAGATCTAGGAGGGCAAAGCAAAGTTACGAAGTGATGCATCTGTGAATTAGCTTCAAATGGTATGAGAAATGTTTGCATAAGTGCTTGGGAGCCTTTTTTCTGGAGTGATTCAAATTGGCCCATGTTCCCTACTGATTAAGACCCACTATGGGAGGAGGTGAGGGGAGGCGGGTTTTAGGCTATTGTAGAAGAGAAGAGGAGGGAGAGAGGGAGAAACATTGGGGCAGCTGCCAGTACAGCCCCGCGCCCCATAACGAGAGGTGTGAGTCTGGCGGTGAGAAGGGGCTCGCGGTTCTGGCTCTTCCAGTTGTCAGCTGTTTCATTTTGTGGAGGGTGTAGAACCTCCTGGACCTCCGTTTTCTCATCTGTAAAATGAAAGCGATAACATCCCACCATGAGGAGCAGATGATTGGCAAAGCACTTGAAGCTATTTTATAAACTGTGAAACACAAAACAGGTGTGGGCTATTATGATGTTGGTGTCTAGAAAAAAGGAACCAGAGATTGCTCTCAGCAGAAGCAGGCTGTCGGATGACTTTGCAGTGGGATCCCACAGAGAACCGGGGCAGCCTGTCTTGGGGCTTGGTGTTCAGGTGGGATGATTCAGGAGGCTCAGCTTCCATTGCTCTCCTTGTGTTCAAGACTTCCCGTCTTCAAGTCTCTGCTGAGAGTTATAGGCTTACGGGTTCAAGGCTAGATGTATTAACGTCAGAAAATTGCCCCAAAATTCCAGTTGAGGTTGAAAACTTTGATCTGACTTGGGTTCCCTGGAAGGTCTTTTTTTAGGTACATGTTTGGGTTTGTTTGTTTACATGTCATTATTCCTCCCTTGGCCTGTGCCTTCTATTGCCTAATGTCAGTAATCATCTCCTTTGTGTTTGTAAACCAGTGTCCAGGATATGACTGGGCACAGGGTGGATGCTCCTAAATGATTGGTGCATGATGAACGCGGGGCTCATTTGCCAGGCAGTGGATACATTTAAGAATGTTGGACTCGTTAGAGGATAGTGGTCTTTTAAACCTAGATCAACAGATAACTGCTTCCATATGTCATTCTGAATTTCTCCCCATTACATGCACAATAGGAGATAAAGAGTGTTGACTAAAAAGCAGAGGAGCAGATTATGATATGAGGCATTTTGGGGTGCTTTCGATATAACGCAAGACTCTGAATATGAGGAGGGAGAAAGTTGTCCTGCAGATCTATGATATATTCTTCTGACGTGGTCTGTAACCTTTACTGGATTTCATTGACTTTCTGTGTGGAAGTGCCGAAAGAGGCTACAAGTCACATCTTCGGTGCAGTAACTTAAAAGACCTAAGGACAGCTAGGTACCAGTGACCTCAACAAGCAACAGACTTTGCTCTTCTGTGTTCAAGGACTTCACATTGAAACAATTCTCCTTTAATCATCAGAAACTCTGAAATTTGCCCAAGTACCTAGATTTCCTCTGGAATTGTGGGAGCAGTGCAGCCAGGTTCTGAGGGGTCACCTCCCTTGTAGATTTCTTGGCAGTCTAATTTAAGGCCTACTGGTAGGGGGCCCACATTTTATAATTTGTAAATAGCTCTCTCACCCTGTCTTCTCTTCGTGTCCCCACTGCTGTAGCTGTGGGCTTTTGAATACAGACAGGTTCCTGTTCATTGGCCTCTTTCTGGAGGTGATTGTACAGCCAGTGCCTGTGAGCAGCCCTTTCTGGGCAGGAAGTGCAGGTTGTTACCGCCATCATGTTACTTTCTGCTGTGGGACAAGAGCTGTTTATGTTTGCTTGTTTTGCCTTTGTAGTTGCTCTTTTATATAATCCTCATACTGGTTAATAATCCAGAAACACTGGCCTGGGAAGATGACCCCAGATGGCAGTTGCTCGATCCGCCTCCTGTGAACTCAGGTGGTAGAGTCGTCTCCTTGCGTACGTAGCAGGGTGCTTCCCCTGAAGGCTGGCAGCTCTAGTCCCCAACTTCACGCATGTTGCGAGGTGCCCCCCACCCGCCTGGATGCAGACATCATGAGCGTGCCCGAGGCAGCTGGCGAATCGCCGTTTAAAGGCGTCTCACTCACATCTCTCCCGGTGATAATGCAATGCAGATTTTGGAATGCAGTATTCTGTTGGCGAGTTGAAGTGGAAACTTGGACAAATTAAGTGTTTTTGTAGTTACGCTACGAATCCTACACAATGTAAATTGCTTGTTTTTGATGTTTTGTGCTCTAAACCGCAACTACAAGTACCTTGAAATGACCCTCTCTGCATGGTAGTGTAGTGATATCACTGAGAGGAAAACTCCTGAATATTAAACTAATATCCTTTCATGGCTTATTCTGATAACAAACACCTCTTTGGAGGAAAGAATGTAACCTAAACAAGGACTCCTTATTTCTGTAATTCTATTGCAATTTTGATTGGATCAATGAATATAGCTTTACCCAATTTTATCTTTTTTTGACTTTTTGCCTAGATACACTGTAGGCATGTCTAGGTCTTTGCAACTGGGAAGATGGACCACAGAGGTCATGGGACTGACTTTTAAAAAACATCTGCCCTGTCGTGACCCAGTACATGGTACCTTTCTTAAGACCTGGTGTTTGGTGATACACATGCTACCCCGAAACCACTTCCTGGGCACGCACGCGAGGGATGGGCAGGGCTCTCCAGAGGAAGCCACTCTCAGCAGCTGGCACGCTGACACAAGCACTCCCACCAGGCACTCTGAGATTTTTCCAGACACAGGGAAAAACAGATTCTCGTCTCAGCAGCTGTGTCCAGGCTGATGTGAAGTGTTGTCTTTTTAAAGAGGTGACCATGTAAAGAACATGCGAAGAATAGACCCTGCAACCTGATTAACTGCTATTTTAAATCCTAGTAACTTGTTTAACTCTAGAATCTCAGAGGAATTGGGATTTGGGGTTTTTACCAAACTGCTGTGTTCTCTCGCTCAGGCTTGTCTGGGAATTTCATCCAAGTTTTATTTGCGGGGGAGTCGAAGGCATTTCAGCAAAGCAAACAGCTGAACAGTGTCCCAGACCAACCTGAAATGTTTATGTTGGAAACATTTTTGACTATACTAAAGGCTATCAAAACAACAAGAGCTTAACTAGGAAGACCTTAAAATACGTTGCAGAAGAGGATTTCTTGATATTCTTTCTTGAGAAACCTAGAATCAGTGAGTGCTTTCGAAGTCTGGTCATGTTGGGGACCTCGGCCTGTACTGTCCCTGAAGTGTGTCATCTCAGCCACTAGGCGGCGACACCGGGAGATGATTGTTGTTTGGTTAGTGAACCAAGCCAGGTGTGTGTGGGATGCTCTCAAATTCCAAGCATAAATCTAGTGGAAGAATGCTCCCTGTGAAGGGGATGTAGGAGTCACTGCTTACTTAGAGATAGCTGGTCTGTTTCCTTGAATCAGGATATTCGTGTAGGAATAAAGAACTTCCATTTTGATAAGAATGGTGCTGTTTTTCTTCTTGTCAGATATTTTATTTTTTGTTCTCAGTTCAGTGTCAGCTCCTGATTGGTGAGCATACTAATTGGGGGGTATACTCAGAAATACCCACTAAAGCCTACTTGGTCCGAGAACACAGCATATGAATGGACTGTGTATATTGTTGCACTTTGGTATCCATTGACAGTCTGTTGGGATCTCGCTTTACCTGGTGAGGTTCCTGTGTGTCAGGTGGGAGTCATGCCCAGGACTTTGTCTTTGGTTCAGCGGTTTAAGGCCTGGCTGAGTTAGCCCTGTTACTTTCACATTCTCAGAGGGTGTGTGGCTGGGACTGTATTATTTAACTGGTACTGGTGATTCTGATGAACAGCATTAACAAGCACATTAGATGTCTGTGAGGATATATATATATATATTATGAAATAGAAACTTTGGTGGTGGTGATGTGATAACATGGAAATTGGTGAGATGTCTCTGATTTAACTAAGTTAGGGATGAGAGGGTGTGTACGTGGGCATGCATGTCTTTCAAAAGAAGTCACCTAACACACATTGATCGGGAGCTTTCTGTGCCAAGCACCTTGCTTGGTGCTGAGGATACAGAAGTGAGCCTGACGTGGTCCTGACACTGAGGAGCCTTTAACGGGGGACACCTGACACCCCAGCAGCCCTAGAAACAGTGGCAAATGCTATGGCAGTGTGATTGGGAGTGGTCAGGACACTGGCCAGGACAGCTTTCAGGCACAAGATATAAGAAGCCTGCTGAACGGTAAAGGCATGTGATGACTTAACGTTGGAAATGGAGCATCTCCAGGAACCCGAGACAGTGCTGATACTGAAGATCGGTAGTAAGTGGCTGTGTGAGCTGGGTCGTCTTTGTTGCACTGTTTAGTTTTTTGAGCTGGCAGTTAGGAAAGTACTCTGCAGAGCTGTCGGAGCCCTGAGAGTGTGTGAGCAGCTATAACTTCCAGTGATGTACAGGAGTAAACAGGAGGCTACGTGTTAAATGGGCAGTCACTAGAAAATACCACCTGCTCTAAATTCACACTCAAGTACGGGGCTGCTATGCGGTGAAACACTTCCAGACTTTGGTGAAAAAATCAAGATGAGCGCTGCCAAGTGTAGTTTTTTCCTTTCAACAGTCAGGTTCTAGCACAAAGTAGGCAGTGAGCTGATGACCTGAGCGGGACTTGTGGTAGATAGGTGGAAAGCATTGAGTTTTTGCAAATCAGTAATTGTGGGATGACTGAAGTCTGGTAAGAAGGGAAGTCACAAGCAGTGTGAGATTGAGCTGAAAACGCTAGTGGGGTCAAGGACTGAAGTCCAGTGGGGTTGAAGGAGGGCAATGGGTGTCAGGTACCAAGAGTGGAGAAATGGAAAGAAAGGTTCAACTTATAAAGGGGACTAAGGCTTGGAAGAAAGACTGATGGTATATTAGCCTGCCTGCTGCCGAGCAGCAGCTTTCAGCTCTGGGAACAGGCCCCTGACTGGTGCTCTGCCCCCAGGTATGGTAACAGCACCCGGAACTACGCTGTTCGGGTTGGGGATTACCATACGCTGGTGCCCGAGGAGTTTGAAGAGGAACTCGGGGTTGCAGAGATTGTGACTCACTGGCAGTACCAGCCGCACAGCAGCGACTATGACATCGCCCTGGTTAGACTGCAAGGAGCAGACGAGCAATGCACCAGGCTCAGCAGCCATGTTCTGCCAGCCTGTTTGCCCCTCTGGAGAGAGAGGCCACAGAAGACCGCCTCCAACTGTTACATCACAGGATGGGGAGACACAGGTAACTCAAACGATACAAAGAACAGAGGAGGAGAGCAGGCACCTTCTCGTGTCTGGGGCACAGTGGGTTGTGGTCTTAACAGATCCAGGCCAGGCTGTTTGGAAATTCTGCCAAGTGTGAGAAGCATGCAGAGCATTTGGACTCATAAGCCTGGCTGTCCCTGTCTCACAAAGCTTTCCCACATGAGCTGGATGGGGCCGCCCCAGCAAAGGGCTTTGGTGGTTTGTTTCTTTGTAAGAGAGCCCTTGAGCAAACTAAATCTTGTGGAGGATCCCTAAATATGTAGAGGACAGACAAAGGCACGCTGCCCAGGTTGAAGTGGAGGGACCCAGCCCACTCACAGCCCTCCTCCCCCGCTCCCTACTCCTCCCAGCTCTGGGTCTCCAGCCTCTGTCTCCAGCCTCAGGCAAACGGCTCTCACGCTGTCTTGTAGAGTTCAGCCGGGTCCACCAGCGAGGGCCTGCTCAGGAGGGTCCCGGAAACAGCCCCGGCTCACCTGGAGTGGCTGCCTGATTCACAGACCACTGCTGGATAAGGAGAGATGATAGGATGATTGCTCTCCATTTAATACTGATAATTATACTCTTGAAAAGAGCATCGAATAAGTATTTCTACAGGGATCATTTCAGTAAGGTTTTAACTAGTCACTATAGGTATTTCAGTGTTCATTTTGTCCCATGCCACATTAAATATGGGCTTTACACTTATTTTATTCATAGCAATGAAATATAGGACATCTGTAGCAGATACAGAATACTGAAAAAGCATTGGGGCCAATCCTGAGAGTAACCATAAAGAAACACTTCCTGGATGATCTGATAAAATCAGGTCAGAGCAAATGCGGCTCAGTAAGCTGCGCTGATCCAGGAGGTGGGTACGAGGGGGCAGAGGTGTATGTTAGAATTACGATGACCTCGTAGGGAAGCTTAGGTCACCTTCCTTTAGACACATCTTAAGTAAAAGACATGAAAAGGAAGGAACTTCTACAGAATGCGTTTTACTAGGGACAGATCATTTCAGTTGAGCAAACGGGATCAGAGGATAATGGTAGGAATTAGATCATGGAAGACAGTAGCAATTGCCGTTCAGCCACTCAGCAAAGGGGTGTCATTACAGAGGACACTTAACAGCAAGGGGAATGTTTTGTTTCTGAATCATCTTCATGAAAACAGTTCCTATTTAGGATAGCTAGTCACCGTACATGCTTGTATATAATTGTCATTTATATCCTCAAGTCGTGAGTAGGTGACTCTTGGAGGAATGGACATGCTCACACACCAGCAGGAGTGCAGCCCAGCTGTTTAACATACAGAATTCAAGTCCTCATGCCTGTGCACGTGCGTGCCTTCTTTCGGTTACTTTTCTCTTTAGCCCAGTCCGTAAACGTTACTCAGTTATTCCTTAAAAAACCCAGTATGGAGAAAGATTAGTGAAGGGTAAGTATATGTGCAGACATTTAAAAAGGCTGGCAAGGACTGAATGCTATTTATAGTTAGCACTCATTTAAACTGCACTCATGTAACAATAAGGTTTTATTTTCAATGTTCACTAAACTGTTAAATGTCATTCTTTTCTGTAAGTTCTTTAGCTGGAAGCTGACTAATTCTGTTTTGTCTTGAGTAGGACGAGCCTATTCCAGAACTCTACAGCAAGCAGCCATTCCCTTACTTCCCAAGAGGTTTTGTGAAGAACGCTATAAGGGTCAGTTTACGGGAAGGATGCTCTGTGCTGGAAACCTCCATGAGCACCGGCGTGTGGACAGCTGTCAGGGAGACAGCGGAGGCCCCCTCATGTGTGAGCGGCGGGGCGCCAGCTGGGTTGTGTACGGGGTGACCTCCTGGGGGTACGGCTGTGGAGTCAAGGATTCACCTGGTGTGTACACCAAAGTTTCAGCCTTTGTTCCTTGGATAAAAAGTGTCACCAAGCTGTAATTCATGGGCCTTCAAGAGAAAATAGTAAAGACTGTTGGAAAACATTCCACCTTCACATGAGTACTCAGCCAGAGATGCCAGCTAATGGGGGGGGGGGGGGGGGGGGGGGGGGGGGGGGGGGGGGGGGGGGGGGGCGGGGCTGAGGCCCACACTTGTGTTTTGTGTTGTGATGGAAACTGTGTAGCCCTCTGCTGCTTGTGAGAATCTGTGATGTGCACACCTGTGTCTGACACCTCAGTGATGGTACTGATTATCCTCAATTAGCACTGTCACCCCCAGCCCCCGTTTCACAAAGGACTGTTTTTAAACCTTATGTCTTCTACCTATTTCTCAGCATCCTCTGGATATTATTCTATATACTGACCATGCAAAAAGGCTGTTTTTACATTTATTTGGATTAAGAATTTATAGTTGAATCAGTGACATACAGATTCATATTTGTGCCTGTATTTGACATAAAAAAGTACCCATTACTGCACTCAAAACGAGGTTATTGTTTTGTTTGTATAATTTCCAGCTCAGATTCTTTTCCCAAAGGCTGATGAGAAATCTTCATGCATCGAATGTCTGCAGCTTTTGCCCAATGAGAAAATCAAGGGCCAAAAGTGGTGAAGGGACTGGTTCTAAAAACCTGGACTGGAATAGGGTCACTGTCACAATACATTCCTGAATGAAGCCTTTGTACCAAGCACTGTGGCAATCACGACAAAAACATTCTAGCTACCTTAAAGTTACCAGCAAAAACTTGAAAGTATTTCTGGTGACACAATAAGGAATGCCTTCAAGCTGCTGATTTACCCACCTACTGGTTAAGATTTCTACTCTGGTTACTTTTAACCACTTCCAGTTTAAAACCTGGTGAAGTTTGTTCCTTAGCATCATGCTGGTGTCTGGACCATGACCTAAGAGTGCCATCTATTGTAACTTTATGGTAATTGAGTTAAACCTGTAGATTCCCAAAGACTAGTTCAAGGGCCCATCTATAAAATACACTATTAAAAATTTTTTTTCCCGTCTACACAATGGGGAAAAGACTTGAAAATAATGGCTGCCCAAAGGATTAAGAAGTGCCTTCCTACAGGACATCCTTGGCAGCAGTGCAAAATCTTTGCCCAAACATAAAAAGGTACCGGTACTCCTCTCGGGTTACTTGAGCAATCCTGTTCAGACTTGGGAACAATCCCAGGTAGTTTGAACAGTTCTCATGTACCCCAGGGACAGATGCAGAACAAGGGAGGTCGGTGTGAATTCTAGGCTTAGAATAGAGGGAACTGGTGCTAACCAATGGTGCTTTGCTGTCTAGTTTACTGTGCAGAATTCACCATGTCAGGTAGAACATTAGCTTTCTAGGGGAAGCCGGGATGGCTCAGTGGGCTAAGCGCTCACTTTGCAGCCCTGGGGACCGAGGATCGAATCCCGGCCCCGGCCCGTGTGGACCCATATGCTGAACTGGGGTGAGCTTCCCATGCAGGAGGCCCCCCACCCACCTGTGTGGAACAAAACCATGTTGAAAACTGATGACATACAACTATGGAGACTGCTCTGGGCCCTCCCCCTTCTGTCTGTCAAAAATAAATCTTAAAAAGACTTTTCTAAAGCTCATGATTTTGATAAAGCAAACTTTTTAAGTGTTTATACCTAGAAATGATGGTGCACACTTGCACAAGAGCTCTGGAAAAACATGCAGCACAGGTTCACAGGCAGCCCTCATACTCATACAGTGCCAGCAAGCAACACCGAATTTGAACTAGACCAGAGATGGGCCCACTTAAAGGGACAGTCGGCAGGTGTTGTACTTGGTTCACAAAATGACTTTATTCTACCTATTTGTTAAATGCATGACTTTTATAAGATTCAGATGTTTACTGCACATCTGTGTAAATAAAGTTCATAGCTTTTTACCTTTTATAGTTGCCTTAACCTTTTGTGTGGTGGTGGTTTTTTCCCCCCCAGATGCTATAATGTCTCACAATACATGTACCACTTCTACAACCTCGCATAACTGAACAGGTGGCATTCTCTTCACTATTAGTTATAACTAACTACCTTCCCACTTAATAATCAGCCAGGGAATGATTATCCAGATGAATCAAACATTTTATTTAATGAGGAAGCAATCCCTTATTCTCTTAAATACCATTCACAAGTCAGGTCTATATTGAAAAGACTGCCTTGACAGCTCCCAGAACATTATCTGCCACTCCACGCTGGAACTGTTGAGATTTAAAATCACACGTGTGCGGTGCACGGTGGGATGCTGAGACCTCACCCGTCACTGGATTTCTTGATCCCTAGGGGCAAGAGGAGGACATTTTGTTACTGGGGTAACAAAATGCCACTTGTAAGCCAAAAATCAAGACCAGATCAGTGAGAAGGAAGAAAAACAGGTTTATTTAAAATGCCAGCATGCCAGGACGACAGTGGCTCATGCCCAGGAGCAATCTCCCTGATCTCCGGGGGGTTATAGCCCTTTGATAGGCATGCAGGGAAAAGCAGAACAGGAGAAGGGGCAGGTGGTCCAGCAGTTTTGTGTCAGGACAACCTGGAAAGAGAAAAAAAGGGGCTTCTGGGGTCTGGTCTGTCTCTGGGGTGAGGTTATCATGGGTCTTCCAGGATGGAGAGCCCGGAACAGATGGCTGAGGGCTATTAAGCTTCAGTCCTTGTTCTAAGAAATAAACATTTAAGAGGCAGGCCTGCAGTTTTGAGAAAACAGCCATTAACATCTAAAAAGGCAGAGCTGTTAGCTCCTTTGTCCTGCAATCAGCAAGGTAGGTGTGCATTCTGCACCCTGTAAACATCGATCAGAGCAGTTCTAAGGGTGCCAGCCTCAGGCAAGCACGCCTGCAGGCAGGGGAGGGAGAGTGAAGAAAGGAAAAAAACAAAAAACTGCCTAAAACGTCCTAAACTAAATCTTAAGCTGAATTACATTGTTAAATAGAACTAAGATATATTGCTACAGTGTCCCTGAACTAAAATAGTGTCATCTAGTGCCACCCTTACCATCTGCTCTGACCTCGGAGCTGAGACCTTAATAGCCATTTCAGTTACTTGCTATTCAGTCGGCTATTTAAACTTTCAAATTATAAAATGCCAGCAACATGGGCCAAGTTAGGCCTTCTAGTGCCTTAGCACTAAGATGAACTCTGTAAAATTAATAATAATAAAAAAAAAAGGGAAGATACCTTGTTATGTTTTCCACCACCCATCGGAACAATTATTTCAGCTTCCTAGAAACATGTGAAAAATAAGTTAAGATTCTTGTGCCCAACAAATCACCCAGCACCCTCCATTTTTTTACAAGTTAAGAATGTCCCTTGTCCAAGTCAGAATCTGATACCAATTAAATGGTGACAGCTTTGCCAATTAACAAGGACATGCTCTTCCATGGCTAGGAAGGGAGGCTGCCACAGGCGACAGGCAGGTCCCAGAGACACATGGAGACTCCGTGCCACGACTCGTGCACACTACTCACCGCGCGGGTCACACTGGCCACGGCCACACGGCGCCCACAGCGCAACGACTGGCTTCCCCGGAGTACCGGGGCGCACTGAGTCTTGGGGTGCACATGAGCGCGGGGCCGGGGTGCACTGAGCCTGGGGGTGCACATGGGCGCGGGGCCGGGGTGCACTGAGCCTGGGGGTGCACATGGGCGCGCGGCCGGGGTGCACGGGCGCACTGACCTTGGGGTGCACATGGGCGCGGGGCCGGGGTGCGCGCGCGCGCTGAGCCTGGGGGTGCACATGGGCGCGGGGCCTGCGGCTCAGCGCCCCGGGCCGCACGTGGCCGCCGCGCCACCTGCGCAGGGCCCGGCTCCCCATCCGCAGCCTCTCCACGCTGACCTCCATCCATCACTGCGGGGCTCCGGGACCTCCTGCATGTTAACTGAGCCAAGAAGTCGCGTCCCGAAGGTCATTTCAGCGCCACTGCACTCGCCACGACACCCACTTGCCGACGCCCGCACGGGAAAGACGGAAGGCGTCTGCGCACGCGCTCTTATACAGCGGATGACGCGCTTCCCGGAAGCCCCCGCGAGGGGCGGGGCGTGCGCGGCCACGCCCCCGGGCACGCCCGCCCATTTCCGCCTGGGCCACGCCCCCTTCCTGGCCACGCCCTCCCTGCTGCACACGCGCTGCTGGGCGTCCCGCGCGGGGCGGCTCGCCGAGCGTCGGGCTCACACGCGCGTGCACACTGGGGGGTCGGGAGATTCTGACACGCGGGCCGGGGCTCCTAGAGCAGTTAGTTCCGAAGCCACCGTTGTCCCTACGAGCCGCTCCCTACCCGCTGGTGGGTCACCTCTGCGCGCAGCCGGGTCTTTATTTGATTACTTTTGTATCTAGTGAGCGCCCCGCGGCCCCCGACTCCCGAAGCTCAGGCGTCCGGGGGCCCCACTTACATGTGTGCGGTCCAGTCCCTTAGAGACACTTGCGCGCGTGACCGAGTGACCCCCAGGGGCGCCCGTGCCCGTGACCGAGTTACCTCCAGGGGCGCTCGTGACTGAGTGACCTCCAGGGGCGCCCGTGACCGAGTGACCTCCCAGGGGCGCCCGTGCCCGTGACTGAGTGACCTCCAGGGGCGCTCGTGCCCGTGACCGAGTGACCTCCAGGGGCGCCCGTGCCCGTGACCGAGTGACCTCCAGGGGCGCTCGCGCCCATGACCGAGTGACCTCCAGGGGCGCTCGTGCCCGTGACCGAGTGACCTCCAGGGGCGCTCGTGCCCGTGACTGAGTGACCTCCCAGGGGCGGTCGTGACTGAGTGAC